>LPNX010946196.1:64020-155287 GCA_001517045.1 Pseudotsuga menziesii
ATGAGAAGGCTTTAGGTTTGGTTGATCAGAATATGGTTTGTGAGATTGATATTCCAGAATCATCCCCAGATTTGTTAAAGCTTGAGCAAGTTGAATGGTATTCTGATATTATTTTTTATCTTAAAAACTTAACTTGCCCAAGTCACCTTGTTGGTCATAAGAGAAGAGCCTTAAGGCTTAAAGCATCCAAGTATATCTTAATTAAAGATGGTTTAAGATGGAGGAATCCAGATGGCGTTATCCTTAGATGTGTGGATGAGAATGAATCTAAAAAACTAATGGATGACTTTCATAATGGTTTTTGTGGTGGTCACTTTGCTGCTAGAACCACCACCCATAAGATTCTTAGAGCCGGATATTATTGGCCCACCATATTTTCAGATGTGCATCAGTTTGTGAGGAAGTGTGAGCCTTGTCAGTTGTTCATTGGGAAACGAAAGTTAGCTGCCCTTCCCCTTCAGCCAGTTGTTGTAGAAGCACCTTTTCAGCAGTGGGGTTTAGACTTCATAGGGAAGTTTAAAGATAATTCAAGTAATGGGTTTTCATGGATTATAACAGCTACAGATTACTTTACTAAATGGGTAGAGGCTATTCCCACTAAATCTGCAAATGAAAAAGTAATCATGGATTTTCTTGAAGATAGGATAATAACAAGATTTGGAGTGCCTTCAAAGATAGTAACAGATAATGCCAAGGCCTTTTGTTCAACAGAAATGTCTGCATTTTGTTTAAAGTATGGCATAGTTTTATCTCATGCATCAGATTATTATCCTCAAGGAAATGGTCAAGCAGAATCTAGTAACAAAAATCTAATGACCATAGTCAAGAAAATTGTCGGGGAAAACAAAAGGTCTTGGGGCAGTAAAATAAAACATGCTTTATGGGCTGCTAGAATAACAAAGAAAGCATCTACAAGCAAGAGTCCTTTTGAGTTGGTATATGGTGTAGAAGCACAGCTACCAGTTCACCTTACCTTACCAGTGTATCAGTTGCTCCGAGAGTTTGACATAGAAGAGTCTGCATTTCAAAACAGAATAAATCAGTTAGTAGAGTTGGATGAAATAAGGAGAAAAGCTTATGATCATAACCTCAAAAGTCAAGTAAAGACAAAGAAAGCCTTTGACAAGTCAACTAGACAGAGAGACTTCAAAGTAGGGGATACAGTTGTCCTATGGGACAAAGGCAGGGAAAAGCCAGGGAAGCATGGGAAATTTGACAGCCTATGGTTAGGCCCTTATGTGATCAGATCAGTTGCAGGTCCAAATTCTTTCAACCTGAGTCACTTGGATGGTGAGCCATTGAACATTCCAAGGCATGGTCAACAGCTCAAGTTTTATTACACATAGAGTCAACGTGGTGTCCAAAGGGACACCCTTTGTAACGTATCTCTAACCCTTTTCCCTTGCATTTCTTTAAAGCTTTGTATTATTTCATTGGTTTATTTATTATGCATATAGATGTGGGTAATTGTATGTCTATTTCATTTTGTATAGAAATTTCATTTTATTTATATTGTTTATTGTTTATTTATTGGTTTTTGCTTAAGGACTTATGTTGGTTATTGGTGAGAAATTTGTGGTTGCAAGATTCTGGAGTTCTCATATGCTCTCCGATGATCGAACACATGTCCCCAAGTTGGAGCCAGATGTTGCCCACCTATTTCGACTAGGTGGCAACTCCATGTACATGAAGATGTACAAAGTTGTACAAATTGTACCTTGGAAAAATCTGAGGATTTTTTCACTTCTGTAGGGCAATTGCCCCTTTGTAAAACGAAATGTCCGCTCCCCTGCGTGGGAAAATTAATGTAATTATATGTGCTAGTGTGGGTCATATGATATGGATACCACACCATGGAACTGGTTGTTAGGGAAGTCCCCTCATCGAGTGTTTTTTCCCTTTCTAATTAATCTTGTTGCTTAAATGATTTTAATTGGTTTGGTTTTTCACTAAAAATCCTCCAAAGTGGTGACGGACGTTCTACCAGTCAAGTCCATGGGGTGGCTAAGGTTTCAAAATGTTATTCGTGACCATGCTAGACATTTGTGTAGAGTCTTGCGGAGTTTCGTTATGTGGTTGTATTTTTATTTATTTTTTCTAGTTAATTAATTTCACCCCTTGGTGGTTAATTAACTCAGTTTTGATGTAATAATGTAATTGCTCAAGCACTGGCATTTTGTAATAGGGGCTATGAATGCAAGATAAAATTGCTATGAAACCCCCTAAGCCACTGCTTCGAGTCCCATGTCATTTTGACAGGTGGTTGAAGAGATAGACCATTTTTGTCTGAGCAGGGTCTATTTTTCCTAGGGAATTATTTAATTTCCCTAAGTTAAAAATTCACATTATTTGATTTTGAAGGAAAAAATGAAATAATGCCATGGTAATTTTGTTTGGGGGTTGTTAAGCCTAGGAAAGTTTATTCCAAAAATTTTCCACCCCCCCATGGCCAAGATATAATTTTTTCAAGTTACTTTTAATTTTTCCTAAGTCAAAATTGGAAAAATTTAAAAATTAAATTGAAAATTTTAATCTAAGGTGAATTTTCATTTTAGCCTAAGTCTAAAGGTTAAATGCTTATTTTGGAGCAAAGGTTAAAGCCTAGTTCTAAAGATGAGCCAAGTCCAAAGTTTAAACCCTCACTAATTAAAGAGGGCGCTAGCATACTTGGTGGAGGCGATACCATAAATGGAGGGCGGCCATAATAGAGGGAGGCGCTATATTTAATGGGGCGTCAATGCATTATGAAGAGGGCGCTACCACTTTTGGAGAGGGCGCCAGTATAGAGAAGGACACGAAGTTTGGAGGAGGGCCGCTAGATTTAGAGGGGCGCCTAGCTCTTGGGCCCACAAAACTCATCTCAAAGGAGGATCTTGGTCAAAACCCTAGATCTAAGGGTGTAGAGGCATTAAGACATGGATCAAGCACCTAAGCCATAGATTGAAAATTAATCTAAGGGTGTAGATTGATTGAGAGGGTGCAAAAGTCAAATACCTAGATCTAATGGTGGAGATCTAATCTAGATCTAGATCTAATCTTGGCCGTTGATCTTCAAGGGGTTGAGGGTCTTCCTCAACTATATAATGGGGGTCTCACTCCCTCATTTCACATGATTTCTCATGCTATTGTTATGCTACCGGAATATTTCCTAACTCTCTCATATTTTTTTGCCACATTTTTGTATTGAAACTTTGCCCTAGTTGGGCCATTTAATCAAAGAAATTCTTTGGAGGGACATTGTGCTACATTCTACATTTTTTCATGATCCATTTCTTGTGAGGTAACTTGTATATTTTTTTAGTTTTGCATATTTGTATTAGTCTAGTTAGCTCTCCACAAATTATTTTGTGGAGAGATTAGAGAGTAAACGTATTTTTACCCTCTTTTGTGAATGGTTTAACATTTTTTCTTCAAAGTATTTTGCAGGGATTGTTAGACATTCATCACTAGGCTTACATATTTTTGCAGATCTAAATTTGTTTGCAGGTTTTTCAAGCAAAGATATCTCTCCAAGGGTTTCGTTTCTGCAAAATTTCAATTCGGCCATTTTCTTTTTGCCTTCCTGAAACTGGGTTTTATTCACTGTATAGTGAATATAACCTTTGTTTTAAGGCCCCCATCTATTATATATTAGTATAGGCTTTTATTTCTGCTGTTTAAACATCATTTAGGTGGCTGGGAACTCAGTTTTCAGCCCTCTAAACATCATATTTCTGTCATTTTTACACTCAGATTTTTGCTGTAAATTAGTGATTTTTTGGTACTAATATTTTCTGATAATCTTTCTAGTGTTTACTGTGATTTCCAGCGAACAAAGCTTGCTGGTTTGTGACAGGTTTTGCATAGGGGAAGGGGAGGTGCTTCCCAAATAGGCCCAGAAATACCTCAACCTTCAACCGGTTCCAAAAGGGGTTCAAACCCTCACCTCTCTCTCTTATTTTCTGATATTTGTAAACCCCAACGAGAAGTTCTCTTGGGGTATTCTGCAAAAGTTAAATAATCACTTGTAACCTATATGTAAATAGATTAGGAAGTAGAGTAGAAAGTAGAATACTAGTTGCTTAGATTTATGTTTATGCAAGTTTTTTCTGTTTACCCACCTATCTTTGTGACAGACCACCATCTCTGTCACAGAGATTGAAGTGAGGTTAGTTTACTCAGTTTTATTTTTCTGTTACCCACCTATCTCTGTTACAGACCACCATCTCTGTCACAGAGATTGAAGTGAGGTTAGTTTACTCAGTTTTATTTTTCTGTTACCCACCTATCTCTGTTACAGACCACCATCTCTGTAACAGAGATTGTTGTGAGGTTAGCTTAAGCATAATTTTTATTCCTGTTTACCCACTATCTCTGTGACAGACCACCATCTCTGTCACAGAGATTGCTGTGCGGTTAGGCATTGCTTTAGCTAGTTACAGTTTCCTTCAAGTTTCAATAAGTTTTATTTTCTGTAAAAAGGGTAATCATACAACCCATCTATCATGTGTATCCTCTATCCACTTGTCATCTCCCTTTAGGGACTTCAAGTTGGGTATGAAAAACAGGAGAAGTGGGGGCTTAGGTAATTAGAACAACACTTCTCTTTTTGCTACAATTTCAACACATTTTACTTTCTAAGTCCAAGATCAAGTACCAACACCTCCCATAAGGGATACCGCTTGGTTGATCTTGTTGATAGCTTAAAATAAACCTTGCATGCTAATCACCAAATATTAAAATTTACTTCTAAAATTTACCAACAACAACTTCACTATTTCCTGCTCCTCTACTCGGTTATCACCCTTCGGGGTACTCACGAGATACGATAGGGGATAGAGAAGTCTTAGTTTAATAGGCATCCATCTAGTAATTTTTCTGTTGATTAAAAACAGTGACCTCGGAGGCGACTTGGGGTAGTAGACCGTGGGGGGTCTCCAGGCGTTTTACGTCCTCCTTATTGAGCACTAGGCCATTGGGGTTTGACCTGTGAGCTACGGGTGGGATTTGCTCCCACTTTGTTGAGCGCAACAGCACTCCCTCTTTGACTTGAGAAGCACTAGATTGGGGTAGTCACACCACCGGTTCCAAAACTAAACTTCAAGAAGAAAAACTTTAATAAAATTTATTAAAATTAACCAAGAGACATTGCAAAACGTCCTACAAACACAGGTCACTGCTGTTTATCTTTGCCTTGCTGTTCAAGGTTTTACTGCAAGCACTTTCACACTTTTCAGTTACAAGTTTTTTCCTTCCAGTTTTTTGCAAACTCTTGTGGTAACATTTTCAGTTCATTTAATTAAGTAATCATACTGTTTAGTAATCTGTAGATCTTGTCTAATAAGATTAATAATTGTTCCATCTTTTTTATCTGTTATAATTGTGGATATTGTTAATACTGGTTAACTGCTCATTCATTTTTGTTTATATTGTTTCATAGTATTTCATTTGTCCATATTGTAACCTGGTGGTTAATTAACTTAGATTTAAATTTCGTTTGTAAATTTGTAAAGTTGTAATTTACCCTTTGACTCCATTTGTTAATAGGCACTAGTCTTCATTTATCTCAAGGTTTGCTTGTCATTAAAAGGAATTCTTTGCATTTGCATGATTCTTGTCATTCCTTAGATAGTATAAAGTCTTAGCCTCACCATCTTAATAAAAGATCCCTTTAGTTAATTTGTAATTAATTAATAAATCTGGAACTTAGTTTTCCTGTAGGGACTACCCCCCTTGGCTCTGTTGGGATCTTGCCTAAACGGAGGAGTTGTGGACTGTGGTGACAGTGGTCCCCAGCTCTCGCTTGCCCCCAAGGACACACATAGCAGGTTGTGACTTTCCTGTGTCTTAAAGTGTGAATTAAGCGGCAACAAGGGGTACTTGGAGTATGTCCTAAAATAAACCTTCACGGCTACTCGCAAGGAATGTGTGGGCTAAATGGAGTCTCTGAGACCGTGTTCATAATACACCCGAGGGTGTAACAGAGATCAGCGCCTCAAAGTCACTGTCCAGGAGTTCCCACTTCCTTTGGGTATTTTGCCACCGTTTACGGTTTGATCAAGGCGTTGGATTTTTGCCTGATGGTGGTTAATTGGGGAAGGTGAATCCTAATTAATCTAGTCACTCACATTGCTTTTGATGCAACTTGACTGATCGAACGAACCGCAGCCAAGTGCAGAGTGTTGTCTGCTGATTGCACACCAGCAGCAAAAATCTAATGAAAGCTGTGTTGAGGCCTGGAAATTCGCAGGCAACAACAGCAAGGGATTCTCCCCAGTCAACGTTCCCAACTAGCTCGCGACTGTTTGGTGTAGGGAATCCGTCCGGTTTGCGGTCCGGCTACCGTAGGTCAAGTAACAAAAACAAAGGTTTTACCGGTTGCGGCCTGGTCCACCGTGTATATTTTTGTATTTTTGACTTAAAGTATGATATGCGCGTGCCTAATTAACCATGCAGGGTGATAAAGGATGCAAGGAGTAGTCACAATGTGATGCGCAGGTTCTTACCTCTCGTCTTAGAACTCACAAGCATCTAAATCACCTATGCAGCAATAAAGTAAAACTAACTATCTATCTATCTATCCCCGGGGAGCCAAATTGTAACTTATTTATGAGTAATGTGTATTGTGCATGCATTATAAAGAGAAATTACAGATAGCTGATATTCCTTCCTACAACACATGAACGATTAAAGATATTTAGACAATCAGATAGCCAATTGTTTATGAACAGCATGCATTACTCATGGTGGTAATTTCACAGAATAAACCAGAAATCATTCAAACAAGAACATAGGCTCTAAAAGTTAGAACGATCTCACAGTTAATGGACAAAAACTAGAAAAACGAAATAGTTCATCTTTCACCAATCCATAGCATAGCATTTGAACGTCCCACCAAACTTTCTCCGACAGGCAAACAATAATTCTTTATTGCAAAAAAAAGTAGTTCTTCTTACAATATCTCTTTACATGTCTAACTGGGAAAAAGCCCTTTCCTTCTTCTAAGTCTTCGATATTTATACCAAAAGGGTGAAACTGTTGGGCTGCCCACAAATAACCCTTGGGCTTCCCAACTCTTCACCTCCCAAAATTCCACTTTCCTCAAATGTTTACAAAATCGTTACATATTACACAAGTGAACAATCCTTCACGAGGAGGGCCCCACTTGAGTATTCAGAAATTTCTTCCACGCCAAAGCCTCAGAGGCGATGCCTTCAAACGCACAAGGTTCCAAAAATTGAATGTTTATTTCGAACTTCGCAGCTTGGTTCTTGATGGCCTCAATTCTGGCCGCACTCAAACGCAACTGATCCTCCAATAGCTGCACACTGATGGCGGAATGATCTACTTCACTCCTTAAGATCTGGTCGTCGAGGGCCTTAATGTGCTGTATTTTTGCTTCCTCCTCTTGATACCTCTTCTGTAAAATCTCCACAAATGAGTTGTGGTCTGGGAAAACATCTAGCCTCTGCTCAGCTTCTACTTGGCACGGGTTATAGGTAATCAGGAGCCTTCTGAAGAATTCTGTGCATGCTCCTTTTGTCTTTCTAACAGCTTTTTTGAAATCCTCTGCTGTGTTTATAGCAAACTCTAATAAGTCGTAATCCTGCTTAAGGGCCTGTCGATCTTTCGAGGGCAGCTCTGCAGGTGTTTCTTCATTATTTTCCAGCCTTGCCATTCTTGCTGTCAGGACTTCCAGGACGCCCTGAGATCTATCAACAAAATAAGAGGAAGTCTCCAGAATTTCTTCTAATCGGCCGTCTACTTGCAAAACTTTGCATCTCTCTTTTTCTATGGCAGTCTGCAGCTGAAGCATCTTGGCCTTTTGTGCCAGCACATGTTCCTTGAAAGGTTGGAGGTTAACCTGCTGCCCTTTTGCTTCCTCTAAAGCAGTTGTTAGAGAAGAAATCTGCTCTTGAAGTTTCATCTCTTGTTCTTGAGCTTGCTTCTCAATTGCCTCCAAAGTGGTCTTTTGCAGCTCTAAATCTTCTATCCTTCCCAGCAGCTGTTTCTTCTCCACCCTTAGCTCTTGATACTCTTGTTGCACTCTCTCCAGACACTCTTGTGTAGTTTCCATAGACCTCCTTTCTTCTTGGAGAACCTGCAGTTCATCCTTTGAAGACCTCATCTCTTTTTGCATGTCCTCATATTTTCTCTTCAGCTTACTGTTTTCTTCTCTCTCCTTTCTTAATGTGTCTTTCAGTTGAGAAGAAGACTTCCTGGATTGCTCCAGATCTGTCATGATTTTGTCTACATTATCCTCCGAAGCGTGGATCAATGCAGCTCCTACTCTAATGTGAATTTGGGGTCTCGGTCTGTCCCATATACAATGGTTGTATCCGTTATCATCTTCCCGGACAGACCTCCTGTCTCTACCTTCTTTTCAGTTCTCTTCATTATCCTCTTTGTCTCCTTGTCATAGAAGACAGTATTAAAATCAGGGATTTCTTCCCCTACCTTCTGTACAAAAGGGACCAGTTTAAGTGTGGGGACCATAGACTGTCCAGGTGTGCTAACAGCAAGTACTTCTGGGTCCTGAACCTCGGGGTTCTCCACGTCCTGGGTCTGAGTGCCAGCTATGTCAGAGGCTAACTATTCTATCGTTGTCTGAGTCAGCTTTATCCTCTCTGCTTCCTGTTTCTGCAGCTCCTCATCAAGCTTTCTTTTCCTTTCTTCTTCTTCATTTCTCGCATCTTCTTCTGCCTTTTTGGCTACCTCTTGGGTAGCTCTTCTTTTTTCTTCCTCTTCTCCCTGCAGCCACCCTGCGGCCTCTTGGGCCAACCTTTGGGCTTCTTCATTTCTTTTCCTGGCTTCTTCATCGGTTTTCGCTTGTTCATCCTGCCCCTTCCCACCTTTGGTGGTGATCTTCTTTTTGAACCTTTTCCTCAAGGCTGTGATGTTCAATGCATTGCGGAAGACAGACTCTTCTCTGTCCCAATGGTGAGTGTATTCGAAATGGATGTTGTTCTCTTTGCAGTGTTTAGCTACTTTGTTGCGGGAGTCATTTCTATGGAAGGGCATCTCACCAAAATGAAACTTTTCCAATTCTTCTACAAACTCATCTGCTTTCTTCACTCTGGTAAACTTATAACTTCCTAACTTGAAAGGAAAAGGGGGATAGGCAGCCTTCTTGTGCTCAAATAAGAAGCTTCCTATGCCATCCAGGAAGACTTGCCTAACTGCCTCTTTATGAATAATGTAGTCTATGACATATTTGGGTAATAAGGAGGGTGCTATGGAACCTCCAAACATTCTGAAGTAGAGGCCATCCTCGGTCAAATAATAATCCGCATATTCTCCAATTACCTGCAATACCTCCTCTGACATGCAGTCACATTCTTTCAGAAAAATGAGAGTATGCAATGGCATGATGAAATGTTCACAAACCTCCCGGTAGTGACTGTGGTACTTGTGCGCCCACAGTGGCTTGTATGCAGAATAAACAGGCATCCTCTCCCTGTCCTAGATGCACCTTAGACCGGGGAAAAGTTGATTTCACAGTATACAATCGACGAGTATGGAACTCATGTAAAATTCTGACCTCTTTTGGGATACTCCTCCCAAAGCTGAGGCCATGCAGACTGAAAAACTATTTGACACTATGTTGGCCCAGTTGAAGATGGTCCCCTGGGTCGCAACATAAAAAAGAATGGGCATCCACTCCAGTTTGAAGCTTTTTCCATGCGCTCTTCCAAAAATTCTGTTGAGCATCAAAGCAATGAACCTGTACGGGGTCCTTAAGCTCGCTGTGTCATATTCCCCCGTAGGCCTTGTTCTGAAATTTCTTCCAGACAACAGCATTCTTTTGAGGGTCTCAACAAGGTCCATTCGGATGTTTTTTAACCAATCCTCAGACAAAAATATTTGTGCTTCTGGCAGGTGGTAGGCCAGGGCTACATATCCTGGGCTATAGGCAGCATAGCCTTGTTTGTCAACATTCTCCAGGATCATAGTGGTTACATCTGCAAGGAGCAGAATCCAACCAATCACTTCAGAGCATGGGAAGAGCTCTGGTCTTGTGGCAATCTTCATCAGTGAAGATCTCTCTATATTTGCGTATATGCCTTCTTCCTCCAAGCCCATATCAGGCACCTCTCGGTGCGTGATCAACCTGTATATCTCTCCCCACTGGTACTCAGGCTCTACACCAGATATGCACTTGGTGTCCTCATAGATGTATTCGGTTTTGGTGATAACTTCCACGTCGGGATCCTCTTCGACCACAGGGGCCTTCTTCTTTTGTCGCTTCGACATTTTGAGTTCAGAATCTTCCTGTCGTATATGAAATTATAATCATTAGGCCATTTCCGGCTAAGTTGCAAACATTGAGACAACAATGTGCAGTGTTTTACCTCATCTATGTTTAACATGACGAAAATTAGTAAATGAAGCAAATATGTGCAAGCTAACACTGCTGTCTAATACCAAAACAGTTCTATCAACAAATCTCGAGCGGGGAAACAAAATCTACATTAAAGTGAAGAAACCTTGGGCTCTCTGTGGACGCCATGATCATCGCGCTGCATTGGATAACAGGCGAACTTATGCAAGTTTTCAACGATGCGTTTTCAGGAAAAAACACCGTCAATGCAATCTATAGTCAATAATACGCTGTGCGGTGCTATATAACCCCCAACCGGCTCGGGTTCGAAACCGACCGCGAACCAGGTCGCTTGAAACAGCGCGGCTTTGGTTTGAAGAAAACGGGCAACACGAAAGGGGGAAAACCAGTCTAACATCACAGGGAGGCCATGAACGACCCTTCTCAAACAGCCTATCATCAAACGGGGCAGACTGGTGCAGACAGCACAATGGCCGTCTGCACCAATCTCCCCAACCACTAAGCGTAGGGTCGAAATACATAACAGCTACGGAGGGAAACTACCCTGTGGGCCAAAAAACGCCCCCACTGACAGTTACGATACAAGCCCCCCACTATATATGCATGTAAATAATGGGGTCAAGAAAAAACGGCCGTAGAAAAACTCTAACCGTGAACTAAAATCAAAACGCTCAATAGAACGGAACGGGTAAGGCGAACAAGATCCTACCTGGCAGTGCTGCGCGCCCGGCAGGAAGAGGACTGTCAAACTTCCACGGTTGAGCCACTTGGAAATGCGGGTACACCGACAACGGGGGGGTCCTTGCGAGCTCGAGCGAACGACAGCACACGATAATGACAGTTCACAACAGTCCAAATAGCAATAGAATAATAAAACTCGACCCCATATATATATATATGGACACACATAAGCGGCGGGGAAAAAATCGGACGGCGGAAATAAAACGATATCGAACGGCAGAAATAAAACGATCGAAGGTCGCAAGAATAATTCCTTCCACAACGTCGGGTGGCAAAACCACTAAGCTAACCACCGAGACATCCGCATCGGAGCTTCGCAAGACTAATCGTCGGAGTGATAGCGGAATAAGGAGCCGCAACGGCGGAACCATAAAGGACATCACCGTCCGCGATAGGCAAGGTCTACATCGGAGGAGAAATCAACTAAATGACCGGAAGGATAATGCTTTCAGCAGCCGCAATGGCGGAAGCCCAAAACTTAAGGAGCGGCGAAAACAACAATGCGGGGTCTGAAAAGTCAAAGTATCGGGGGACTTCACAATCTGCCGTCCGCAACTGCGGAGAACGAAGTAACAGTACTTTCCGACGCGAAACAAAAACTCAGCCGATTAAGACATATGCATCCGAAAAGAATAACGAAGCTAAAGCTGATTATTTCTCCGCAACGGCGGGGTGCAAGCAAATAAACTTCCGACTCAAAACACTTGCAAACGCATTCAAAGGCAATGATAAAGCTTAAACAAACAGTGGATCGTTCCAAGCATTAGAAAAGCATTTCTGAAGAATCATTAGATCCAATCCAATAACAAAAACAAACCGATATAAGCAAAAAGGAGGGTCCCAAATTTTTTTGAATTTTGGGAAAAATGTTGCAGCTGCAACAAGCTGTCTCCTCACTTAGGAAAGTGGGAGAAGTGTGACCTTGGGGGCAAGCACAGAGCTAGGTACTGTCACCTACTCCTAGCTCCTCCGTTTAGGCTAACTCCTAACGAATCCAAGGGGGGTAGTGCCTAACAAAGAGTTTTCTAAGGCTCAATGTGGTTAAAGTGTTTTACTTAGTTGCGGATGCGGATGGGTGTTATTTAGGAGTTTAATGAGATTAGAAGTGTTTGTTTATTAAGAGAATGATGATTAACCAGAAGCAATCCACATTGCTAACAAGAGATTACACAGATAAGCAAAGATTCCAGACTTTTAACTAAACATTCAGATATAAAAATTAAAGTGAACCATAGACAGTTGATCAAGATAGAAAATTATTCAGATATAACAAAGGACCAGTGCCTTATGGAGTCAATAAAATGCGTAGATAAAATAAATGTCTAGGAATTAGGCTAGTGAGTGTTAGATTGTGCGAGTGTTCTTGATAGGTTTTAAAAGATTTTAGTGGTGATCTTACTTAAAGTGTCTGGATATCCTAACCGAAAATACCTTCAGTGGCTCCGTTCGAAGACATGACGGACCTGTCTGGGATCACAGCTAAGTGTTCAATAACTTATCTAACTGTGCCCAGATTGGGTTGCCCGATGCCCACACTTGAAATTTGCCCACTTGCCTCAGTATTTAATCGAAACAACGCCGGTGCGTTGGTTATGGGGGTAAAAGTTTTAATTAAGTTACTCTTCTGCGAACTTAACAAGTCCGTTCACCGTTCTGAGTACGAGCCCAACCCAAAAATCGACAGAGCATACTAGGTGAAGGATGATCAACGAAGTTAATTAATTATGGGGTGTGTGTGTTGAAGGTTTTAATAAGTTAATTAATTAGACTCTCCGATAGAGAGCGCTCTTGACCTTGTCTTATGACAGAGATTCAAGAGTCTTATCTAATCTAGATGAGACTAATGCAGGGGTTATGCAAACTAAAGATGCTCTCCGATAGAGAGTGCTCTTGACTTGTGTTTCTGCAAGTTCAAGAGTCTTACTTAAGAATTAATTGATTAAACAATGTGATGCACAAAAAAAACTTAAGCTGAAGATGGTTGATTAAACTCTTCGACAGAGAGCACTCTTGATTCACCTTATGGTGAGATTCAAGAGATTTAAACGATTTATTTACTTGTATGGAAGATAAGCAATTAAAAAAAAAAAGTAATCAACTTAATCAATAAATTAAATGAGATAGACTATCAATTAGTATTCTAAGAAAGAGATGTAAATATGATGAGAACAGACACATCTAACCTAAGCATATAAGAGATGAACACAACACAAGCCTCCCCAAATGGGGGAGGATGAGAGTGGGGACTTAAAAACCCCACTCAAACACAAGATACTTTATTAAAATTATACAATTTGCCTTTAAGAATTTAATCCTTGAAATGACTTTTCAATTGAAAACATACAACTCTATTATTATTGAAACTTGCGTAAAAAGGAGAGTGCTTTTACTTTGAGCTTTTCTTGAAACTTTGCAAAAAGGGAAAAGAGAAAGTTTGAATGGGAGCAAAAGAGCAAGGGAAAAGAAGGCTGAAATAAAAGGAAGAGGAGGGGAAGAAGGAAGAAAAACAAAGAGAAGGTCAAAAACAAGCAAAGGGAAGAATAGGGCAGCCAACTATATGGCCAAAGAAGTGCAAGAAATGATGAAAACAGGGCAACGAAAGAGAAGAAAGATGGCTGTCATAAAAAGTAAAAAACAGGGCAGCGAACAAAAAGGGAAAGAGAGGGCCAAAAACAAGGTCGAAGAAGACCAAAAAACTAGGGAAAAAATGGGTAAAAAATGGGTAAAAAATGGGCATAAACTAGGGCACAATAGGGCTGTCCAAAATGAAGAAAATGAGTGATAAAAAAGAGTAAAAACGGGGCAGCGATGAAGAAAAGGTAAGAAAAAAGCAAAACAAAGCAAGGAGGAAGAGGCTAGCAAGCAAAGAAACAAGGAGATCAAGGAGCAAAGAGAGAACTAGAGGAAGGAAGTTCGGTAACCAAGAAAGTATTTGAATTTTATGGATGGAACCCAAGAGAGAGAGTTAGACTCCTAGCTTTCTTTTTGTATTTTGAAGAAGAAGATCTCTGTAGGTCCTGCAATGAAAGTATTAGATTAAAAAGGTTGCTTGAAGCCTAGGATAGACGCAGCTGAGCTCACACCTTTCTTCAACCTATGAAGCCTGATAACACACCACAATTTAACACAAAACGTGAGATCAAAATAACATGCTAGTATGCTAAGAAAATTGAATCATGATCAACGTTACGTATATACTGATTACTCATGTCCATCAAGATACTAATCTACTTCGCATAAACAATCAAATTGAAACTACAAATTATTGTTCTACTGTGCCAACAATGGCCTTCTTGAGCCAACAAAGAAATACTTAATCTCATACAAGCATTAAAGAAATAGGGGTTAGAGATAATATCACCTCAACCATTTATAAAAGCTACCACATCCAAGAGCTCATGGACCTCCAAAGTCGAATCTTTATTAACAATTCAAAGCAAATGTTTGATACAATTTTCTCAGAGTAACTTTGCTACAAAATTCTATCCTAATAGAGCTCAAAGAACCTCTATTTATACAAAGAGAGAAGGCTAAAACCCTAAAACCAAACTAAGAGTAACACCGGAGTAATTGAATGAGCTCGGCATGATCATTTGGAGTTGAACTGAGCTGTAACTGAGTTGTAACTAAGTGCTGGAGTAATGAGGGGGGGTGAGGTGGCTCATCCTCCCTCGTAATGATCACCCAACCAATAGATAACCCACACTTCAACCAAAAACGGATTTGACCAAAGAGGGCAATTTTTTTACTAATAGTTCAACTGCTACACTCCGATACTTGATCTGAAACTGACCAATATTGATTGGAATCATCATAAATGCTTCGTGCCATGTCATTTAGCTTTTTATTTCGCTGAATTTGGATTAATTTGGAGAGATTTGGATTTTCTCCAAAATAATCATTTTTATTAATTAATCAATATTTTCCCTAAAACTGACTTTTTTGAGAAAATATGAGTTATGTGGCCGAATGATGATCTAAAAGTTGGATCTGGCTGGCTGGCTGATCAAGAATGATTTTTGGCTTAAGGTTAGAGCCTTCAATCACTGAATTCCAGTTCTGGATGACTAACTTATTACAAATTGAATTTTTCCATTTAAATTATGGAAAATTTTAATTAAAAAACTTAAGAAAAATTAAAAATAAAAATTTTGACGCGTCAAGTAAAATTTTTTCAGAAAATTTTTATGTGTCCAGATGACTTAGGACATGACCATGCTCTACCTAAATAATGCCTAGTAGGTTTATAACATACAGTTGGGCTCTAATAACCCCCAAGGCCCAGAATTCAACATCGGGCATTCCAGCTTTGGAGTAAGCGGGAGAAAACCTCGTCAATTATACTGGGCTATAGGCAAAGCATAATTGTCAAAGGCAAAAAACTCCCTAGAATACCTTATTTGAGATTCTACGCCTCAAGAGACCGAACTACTCAAAAAATACCCTGCTAGCACATTTTATTACAAACCCTACGGGGCCATGGTCAAACTTATTCAAATCAAAAACTGGCTAGCCAATATTGGCTAGACATGAAGACGGATCAACTGATACACTGGAATCAAACATTGGACATGTTTGTTAACCGGCGGCTCCTCAGGTAACCCAACTATGGTACAAATAAGTGGATAACATCTGGCTCCAACTGCGGGACGTGTGCTCGATCTAGTCTCTTATGCAAGGAGAGCATACGAGAACCCCAAAATCTCTGGTTTCCATATCCTGTAAAAACATATCAACTTGACAAGAAAAACCTTAATAGCACAAGTTTTATGAAAAATTGTCAATGATCCAAAAGTCACTTTATTTAAAGGAATGACAAACTTAACTAAAAAATTTATTTATTCCTAAGTATGGAAAGAAAAATGCTAAGATAAACACTCACTTTAAGGAGCCTATTTTCCTACTCTAAGCATGATACAAAAGGTTAGGTGTAATCATAAATCCAGTGTAGCCACCTAAGCATTTTATTAATATAAAAAGATTTTGCCTTGTCTTTGGTTACCAGCCAAAGTAAGAACACAATTTCCAAAAAATGCAAACCTGCGTGATGATCCAGAATGGGTGGGCTAGATGGGGAATCATAGGCATGAATAATGTCGTCAAACTTCTTCCCAAACTCATAGATGCTCGCGTAGGCTGCTTCTATCCATGACTGGATAGCACTGATATACAAATCGGGATAATGCGGCAGGTCAACTACTCCATCATGCTGATCATCAAGGCTTATCAAATAATAACTCGTTGTATAAGCCCCAAGTTGCTCCAAAACATAAGGAACATCTATATGTGAAGACGATGGTTGAGAAAAAACTTCAACTAGTTGTATCCCATCTGATTCCTCACCGCACTGCTTTTTCAAATCCTTATTACTGATACTTAGATACAATTCTGACTGATCATATGAAAACTCTGATTGCTCTTCCTTATAACTTTCATAAGTCTCAGAATAACAACTCCCCTTGCTGGACATATCATAGATGAGATTCTCAAAAATATTCTCAAAGGTATCATAGGTTGGATTTTCAATAAAAGTCCAATAGTCATCATCACCATCTATGTCGGATATGAAAGATGCCTCATCACTGGTATCAAGTCCTTGTCTACACTTCTCATTTTGCTCAAAACTATCTTCTTCAAAAAGCTGGGTTTCAAAGATATCACAGGGGACCCAACTTTCCAAATATTTGTCATTCGGTGGAGTGCATGGAGGAATCTCATCACATGAAACTTCTAAGATTGGATTTTTAATTAAAGTCTCAAAGTTGTCATCCATCTCAGATGTAAGGGATTCTTCCTCACTTGTATCACATCTGATCATAGCCATCTTCCTCAGAAAAAGGTCACAAGGTAGTAAACCTTCCAAACTATCATCATTATGCTCATTAGTAGGATTAGTGCTAAAGCTTTTAGTGAGATCATCCAATTGCTGACTATAATCTTCGACTTGACCCCGGGTTTCTGTGGTGACAGGATGGAGCTGTCCAACTGTGTTAATGTATTCAGGCTCTCTTGAATATTGTTTTGTCTCTCTCCAACTTTCTCCGGAAATATCATGCATGTCATCTACACAGTTTATGTACTCGGGCTCGCTTGATGATGCTTTAGGACCACAACCCTCTGGAAAACCATGCTCCTGAACATAGCATGCATAATAACAAGAAGATTCTTCATGAAGGTCTTCACATGTCCTGCAAAATGGCTTCTATTGCTCAACCACGTTAGCACCCTCTAACTGATGGGGAGGAGGCTTTCTTTGCCAAGTTGGCTTGGCAAGAAAGGTTCTAGGAGCAGGCTGAGTTTGAGTTCTTTCCATTGTTATCACCCTATTTTGAATCTCCTTCAACTGCGCTAAGTGTTTCTGTTCTGCTTCCTCCATATTTTTCTTCATCTCCCTTTTCATTTCAATCATTTGTTTTATAGGCATCCTTCATAGCTGATAAAGGATCCTTGTATTTAGGTTCACTAATTTTCAAAGGGGTTGAAGACCTTGAATAACCGTGGAGGTTAGATTCACCAGATGACTACATGTTCAGATCAATTTTAATTGCCATTTCCTGAGCCTGGAGCAAGTTAGTAGGCTCCTTGTCTCTGATTTGGTATTGCATTTTGCCACTAAGTGCCTCAATGTAATAGACCAGAATGGTTGGTGCGGTTGGGGCATAATCAGTAGGGATGGCTTTAGACAATTCAGTGAACCTAGTGTTGAACTCGTCCATTGTTTCTGTATCCTTCTTTTTTATGTTGGTCAAGGATGCAAGTTGATGCCGAGGTTCTTTCTTTCACCAAACTTGTTGGTGAAAGAGGTCTTGAAAGCACCTAGAGTATTGAAAGCATTATCTAGTAAATTGTTATACCAGTCGTTGGCCTTTCCATCCAAAGACAGAGCAAATAACTTCATATAAACATCATCATGTTGGCTAACCGAATCACTGACATAAGCATTGATACACCTAGAAAAGTTCCTGAGGTGCATGGCGGAGGTAGTGGCATCAGTGCCTGTATACATCGGGAGCTTCTCGACAGCTTTGTCTGGAAGACGGTGGGGTTGACTTGCTATCTGAGAAAAGTCAAGCTGAGTAAAATACTCGCCCATTACGTCAGAAACAAAGGTATTAGTGTTTTCAGGAAATAAAAGGTGGATGTCTGAAACAGACTCAGATCCAAGTTCTGCAAGGATCCTACGAGAAGCTAGTTTGTTCAATCTCCTCCTATAGACTTTTTCAGGGTCAGGGATGAAATCGAACAAACCTTCAGAGTTTCTTCTAGTAGAATACCTTGAGGTGTTAACTGACAGTGGAGTCGACAGGTGGACTTAAGTCTAATTTCGAAGAGTGATTGGACTAAAAATCTACCAAAAAGGGAAAAAGGGAAAAAACTAAAAGAAACAAAGGTCGTCCAGGAACAAAAAGATTTGTCCCCGACAACGGCGCCAAAAGATGTTGTCCGCCGATTGCACACCAGTAGCAAAAATCTAATGAAAGTTGTTTCCTCACTTAGGAAAGTGGGAGAGGTGTGACCTTGGCGGCAAGCACAGAGCTAGGTACTGTCACCTACTCCTAGCTCCTCCGTTTAGGCTAACTCCTAACGAAGCCAAGGGGGGTAGTCCCTAACAAAGAGTTTTCTAAGGCTCAATGCGGTTATAGTGTTTTACTTAGTTGCAGATGTGGATGGGTGTTATTTAAGAGTTTAATGAGATTAGAAGTGTTTGTTTATTAAGAGAATGATGATTAACCAAAAGCAATCCACGTTGCTAACAAGAGATTACACAGATAAGCAAAGATTCCAAACTTTTAACTAAGCATTCAGATATAAAAATTAAAGTGAACCATAGACAGTTGATCAAGATAGAAAATTATTCAAATATAACAAAGGACCAATGCCTTATGGAGTCAATAAAATGCATAGATAAAATAAAAGTCTACAAATTAAAGCTAGTCAGTGTTAGATTGTGCTAGTGTTCTTGATAGGTTTTAAAAGATTTTAGTGGTGATCCTACTTAAAGTGTCTGGATATTCTAACCGGAAATACTTTCAGTGGCTCCGTTCGAAGACATGACGGACCTATCTGGGATCATAGCTAAGTGTTCAATAACTTAACTAACTGTGCCCAGATTGGGTTGCCCGGTGCCCACACTTGGAATTTGTCCACTTGCCTCAGTATTTCATCGAAACAAAGCCGGTGCGTTGGTTATGGGGGTAAAAGTTTTAATTAAGTTACTCTTGTGCGAACTTAACAAGTCCGTTCACCGTTCTGAATACGAGCCCAACCCGAAAGTCGACAGAGCATACTAGGTGAAGGATGACCAACGAAGTTAATTAATTATGGGGTGTGTGTGTTGAAGGTTTTATTAAGTTAATTAATTAGACTCTCCGATAGAGAGCGCTCTTGACCTTGTCTTATGACAGAGGTTCAAGAGTCTTATCTAATCTAGATGAGACTAATGCAGGGGTTATGCAAACTAAAGATGCTCTCCGATAGAGAGTGCTCTTGACTTGTGTTTCTGCAAGTTCAAGAGTCTTACTTAAGAATTAATTGATTAAACAATGTGATGCACAAAAAAAACTTAAGCTGAAGATGGTTGATTAAACTCTTCGACAGAGAGCACTCTTGATCCACCTTATGGTGAGATTCAAGAGATTTAAGCGGTTGATTTACTTGTATGAAAGATAAGCAATTAAGAAAAAAGAAGTAATCAACTTAATCAATAAATTAAATGAGATAGACTATCAATTAGTACTCTAAGAAAGAGATGTAAATATGATGAGAACAGACACATCTAACCTAAGCATATAAGAGATGAACACAACACAAGCCTCCCCAAATGGGGGAGGATGAGAGTGGGGACTTAAAAACCCCACTCAAACACAAGATACTTTATTAAAATTATACAATTTGCCTTTAGGAATTTAATCCTTGAAAGGACTTTTCAATTGAAAGCATACAACTCTACTATTATTGAAACTTGCGTAAAAAGAAGAGTGCTTTTACTTGGAGCTTTTCTTGAAACTTTGCAAAAAGGGAAAAGAGGAGGTTTGAATGGGAGCAAAAAGGCAAGGAAAAAGAAGGCTGAAATAAAAGGAAGAGAAGGGGAAGAAGGAAGGAAAACAAAGAGAAGGTCAAAAACAAGCAAAGAGAGGAATAGGGCAGCCAACTATATGGCCAAAGGAGTACAAGAAATGATGAAAATGGGGTAGCGAAAGAGAAGGAAGATGGCTGTCATAAAAAGTAAAAAACAGGGCAGCGAACAAAAAGGGGAAGAGAGGGCCAAAAACAAGGTAGAAGAAGGCCAAAAAACTAGGGCAAAAAGGGGTAAAAAATGGGCATAAACTAGGGCACAGTAGGGATGTCCAAAATGAAAAAAAGGAGTGGTAAAAAAGAGTAAAAACGGAGAAGCGATGAAGAAAAGGTAAAAAAAAGGCAAAACAAAGCAAGGAGGAAGAGGCTAGCAAGCAAGGAAACAAGGAGATCAAGGAGCAAAGAGAGAACTAGAAGAAGGAAGTTCGGAAACCAAGAAAGTATTTGAATTTTATGGATGGAACCCAAGAGAGAGAGTTAGACTCCTAGCTTTCTTTTTGTATTTTGAAGAAGAAGATCTCTGTAGGTCCTGCAATGAAAGTATTAGATGAAAAAGGTTGCTTGAAGCCTGGGATGGACACAGCTGAGCTCACACCCTTCTTCAACCTGTGAAGCCTAATAACACACCACAACTTAACACAAAACGTGGGATCAAAATAACATGCTAGTATGCTAAGAAAATTGAATCATGATCAACATTACGTATATACTGATTACTCATGTCCATCAAGATACTAATCTGCTTCGCATAAACAATCAAATTGAAACTACAAATGATTGTTCTACTGTGCCAACAATGGCCTTCTTGAGCTAACAAAGAAATACTTAATCTCATACAAGCATTAAAGAAATAGGGGTTAGAGACAATATCACCTCAACCATTTATAAAAGCTGCCACATCCAAGAGCTCATGAACCTCCAAAGTCGAATCTTTATTAACAATTCCAAGCAAATGCTTGTTACAATTTTCTCAGAGTAACTCTGCTACAAAAGTCCATCCTAATAGAGCTCAAAGAGCCTCTATTTATACAAAGAGAGAAGGCAAAAACCCTAAAACCAAACTAAGAGTAACACCGAAGTAATCGAATGAGCTCGGCATGATCATTTGGAGTTGAACTGAGCTACAACTGAGTTGTAACCGAGTGCTGGAGTAATGAGGGTGAGTGAAGTGGCACATCCTCCCTCGTAATGATCACCCAACCAATAGATAACCCACACTTCAACCAAAAACGGATTTGACCAAAGAGGGCAAATTTTTTACTGATAGTTCAACTGCTACACTCCGATACTTGATCTGAAACTGACCGATATTGATTGGAATCATGATAAATGCTCCATGCCATGTCATTTAGCCTTTTATTTCGCTGAATTTGGATTAATTTGGAGAGATTTGGATTTTCTCCAAAATAATCATTTTTATTAATTAATCAATATTTTCCCCAAAATTGACTTTTTTGAGAAAATGAGTTATGTGGCCAAATGATGATCTGAAAGTTGGATCTAGCTGGCTGGTCGATCAAGAATGATTTTTGGCTTAAGGTTAAAGCCTTCAATCACTGAATTCGGGTTCCAGATGACTAACTTATTACAAATTGAATTTTTCCGTTTAAATTATGGAAAAATTTAATTAAAAAACTTAGGAAAAATTAAAAAATTAAAAAATTAAAAATAAAAATTTTGACGCCTCCGGTAAAAAAATTTTGAAAATTTTTTAGATGTCCAGATAACTTAGGACATGACCACGCTCTACCTAAATAATGCCTAGTAGATTTATAACACTCAGTTGGGCTCTAATAACCCCCCAAGGCCCAAAATTCAACATCGAGCATTCCAACTTTGGAGGAAGCGGGAGAAAACCTCGTCAATTATACTCGGCTATAGGCAAAGCATAATTGTTAGGGGCAAAAAACTCTCTGGAATACCTTATTTGAGATTCTACGCCTCAGGAGACCGAACCACTCAAAAAATACCATGCTAGCACATTTTGTTACAAACCCCGCGGGGCCATGGTCAAAATTATTCAAATAAAAAACTGGCTAGCCAATATTGGCTAGACATGAAGACGGATCAACTGATACACTGGAATCAAACATTGGACATGTTTGTCAATCGGCGGCTCCTCAAGTAACCCAACTATGGTACAAATAAGTGGATAACACAGAGCATACACACCGAAGTCTTTGTAATTTTTAGTAACTTTTAAAGGATGTGTTTTTAGAAAGAAAAACCCTCCAGGAACCTCTTTCGGTCCAATCGGGGAATCAAGGAGGGGATTGATTTTAGAAAGATTGTTTGTAGAAATTAATGACAAGCAGCAAAAAAGAAGCAAACCACAGGTTTTCTAATTAGTCCTACCACGCATCTCTTTCCCCTTTCGGGTCAATCGGGAAGTCGTGGGGTAAGTATTAAAGTTACTTTGATACTGCAATATGGAATATATGATAAAGTAATCAAAGCATATTATTCTGCATAAATAAAACTAATCTAGAGCGAAAAAATAAGAAAATGCAAAAAACGGAAAAAAAAGACGCGAATCCCCCAAGGGGGGATGGGGAATGGGCTCGAAAGAGCCTATTCGAAGAAATTTTTTATTATCAGTGGTTACAATATCAGAAAACTTATATGATTCCTCTTGGTTCTTATACACAATGAAACCAAGATCTTACAAAGTGCCAAAATTAAAAATTATAGTCGAAAAAGGGAGACCCCTGGGGGGATTTGGATGGCCCAAAAGCCACTTTCGAATAGTAGCTTCTCCTCTTCCTGTTATACCTGCTAAAAAACAGCGAGCTTATTAGAATGAAATACGCCCAAAAGCACTTTGAAAGTACCTTTGGGTCAACCTGCTTTAAACCAAAAAAAAACTAAGTTAAAACTAGTTAAAAAGTTAAAAAAGGAACCAAGCTTTCCTTGGAATCTTGGCTTGCCTTTAGGGCATCCAATGTGATGTGCACTGATTGCTGGATTTTATCTTTTAAAACAGAAAACAGAAATCTAATGCATGCAAACTACGGATTCTCTTTAAAATGCCATGCAAAAAGGACGATTTCCCCAAAACTAGATCTAGAATGCTTATGAAACTTTTAAGGAGCAAGATCTAGATTATGAACCTTGAAACAATAGATCTATGTTAAGTTTTACTTTAAGATAATAGATCTAAATAATATCAAAGCTTGTCAACAAAGTAACCAGGTAAAATTTTGATTTTAGAAGGAGGAAGAGATAGAAAGAGTGTTGGAAGCCTAGGAAAGTTGGGCTTTGGAGTCTGCTTTGGTGGAACACCGAGGGATTATGTCCTCAAAAAGATCCTGACGATAAAGAAGATTCAAACTAGCTCAACCCCTTCTATAAGTGAGATCACCTGCAACTTAGAAATCCTTGCACAAACAGATGGTTAAAACATGGGTGTTGCTGGAAAAAGACAATTAGAAAGCATGCAATTAAACTTAAAATACATGCAACTCCAAGAGATCTGAAACAAGCGAACAGTAAGAGCATAAATCAAACTAGAATGATCTCTTACCCCAATGGGAGGGAGCTCTCCTTCAATGCCAACAATTAACCAGCAAAAGCAAAGATCAATAATATAGATTATACCTCATAAGCACTTGACAATCACCATCCACACATGAAAAGCATTACACCATAGATCTTGCCTCCAAAGCTTTCTTTATTCCAAAATAGTAAACAATACAATAACAACAACTCTTCAATCCAGCTCTAAGTAGCTTGGAAGAGGAAAACCGAGCTTTATTTATAACAAAAACTGGAAATCTAGTCCAGGGGGGCACAATTCCCAAGGAGAGAGAGACTGCAGCTGTATGTGGAGTCAATCTAAGCTTGATCTGAGTCTCACTGAGTCTGATCTGAGTCTCACTGAGTGCAACTGTCAATCGGAGAGCTGATCGAACGGACACCTCAACCTGTTAACTAAAACATGCACCAAAACTCATCCAGATGGGCCCACACGTGTGGAGGAGAGAGAGAAGGCGCAATTCCCAAGATTGCATGCTGTGGTGCACTCTCAGTTCAACCCAAGTCACCTCCTTCTGTCAAGGAATGGTCAGCTCTAGTCAATCTCAAGCTGATGAGACTGATTTCAGTCAAATCGGAGCAAATCCCACTAATTTAGGATTTGGGGTTTTCTCCATTATTTAATTAATTTATCAATTAAAATAATCAATATTTGATTTTTAGGGTTTTCTGACCTGAGTGATGGGAAAATCACTCAAAACTTAGGAAAAGTGGGTTTATGGGTTTACATGGTGCTCTGAGCTAGAAAATGAGCACCCCCATGACTGAAATTGATTTCTGGGCCCACTTTTATTACAAAACCAATTTTTCCATTTAGACTGTTAAAAAATAGCCTAAGTTTTGGAAAAATTAAAACTTAAAAAAACTTAAAAAATTAAAAAAAAATTAAAACCTAGGGGGTCTTAGACATGTCATATGACTCGACCATAATGCCTAGCATGTTTATACATTCACACATAGACTCTAATAACCTCAATAGGCCTAAATGCCAAGCCTACCACCCCAACTTTGGAGGTATTGGATGAAAAACTCAGAAATTATCAGTGGTTTATTCAACAACCAATAATAACAAAGGGAAAAAACACCCTGGGCTGATCGGATTGACAAACAAAGTCTAAGAGACCGAGTCTTTTACAGACACTATCATGCTAGAACATTTTATTACAACTCCCCTATGGGGTATGAACATGTGATATAGTACAACAAGCACTTCCCAGAAGCACTTCCGAAGGTCTTCTGAAGTCCGAACAAATCATCTTTGTCCAGTTCACCAGGCTCACTTAATAAAAACCACTAAGTACAACTTAGGTGGTAACAGGGTGGAAATCAAGGCTAAGGTAAAAGGGGATGACTTATCGCTGACTTTGATCATATGATCTCTTAGAATGATGACAATTACACAGGACCACAATGACATATACATGACAGATTGACAATAGGGGATGGTGGTGTCTCACAAGTGGATGAGTTGATTTGAAAAGAGCCCATTCAACTCTAACATGTCTACGGCTCACATCCAAGCTCCGTGAGGATCTTTACTAGGACCCTTGTGTTGAGTACACAAGAAACTGTAGTGAAAAGATCCTAGGGGACACTGTGAATTAGCGGTCCCTTGCCCCATCTCACATCAAAACCCGCAGGCTCCGTGAGGAATTAATCATTACATTTCAATAGTGGCCAACATTCTTTAGATTTAACATTTATTTATCCATTGTTTTTAGGCCTTTTACAATTTCACTTTATAACCCCTTTTGAGTTGTGTCTAAAGACATAGTTTGCATTTATTTGAGGGCTTTTGTATTTCAACAAATAGAACTTATAACACATAATGCATGTAATGATGGTAGACATATTGCTTTGAGTTTTAGCTGACACTCTTCGGGCAACCAGGGGGAAAATCCACAGTCAGGACCAAACATCGGGGGAAACCGACCAGAGAGGTCAAGGCTTCAAAACCCAACTCACCTAAGCTCAGAAACCAACACCAACGGGTTCTCTTGGCCCAGAAGGATCAAGGCGTCAGCAAGTTATGCTGCACAACTTAGAGCCGAGATACAGAACAACATGGGATCCATCATGCATAGGGGTCAAAGTGGGGAAAGTGATATTCAATCTCATAAATCTCAATCAAACCAAAGTCATGGGATGAGAATTAATCATGGATGAATTAGATGGACAGGGACAAATGACAGATGGAACCAACATAGCACTAACTTTTAATCATTTGTGTAAAGCATGGCATGGGCAACAGCCTTCAATATTTAGCTCTTTGATCGATCTTAACACAAGTTTTAAGCATTAGTATATGTATAAGCATAGGTCACCATGATCATCCTAACAAAACAAGCCTAGGTGTTTGATATACATCACAGAGCAAAAACAAACCAAAGAAACATATACCCGATCTCACCATATATACTTGTCTCCATCTGATAAGGCCCCTCTGTAAATGTGTGTACCAGATCTGCTCTCCTGCTCTGCATAAATGAACTAGGTCACCACTGAAAGCATCTCAATGGACAAGTGAATCTCAGTCCTGGCAAGGGAGCACTGCTAAGCAAGGCTCTGAAATGGTTGAGGCTGTAATGATCTATGCTAAAACCCCATGTGAATGAATAGCTCTGAAAAATAAAGAGATCAATCTGTATGCTGCATCATGGTAGCCCAGCTGCAATATATGTGTGATAACAGGTAATGAAAGATATCTTTTTAAAGTTCGTTTTTTAATAAAGGGTTTCCAAGATAAATATTGGTCATTATTATGTGCACGTTTATTATTGTGTATTTTTATTTCTCCATATTGCCTTGTTAATTTTTAATAGATTTTACATCTTGCCTCTTATGATTGTTAAATGAGCATTAGTTTCAAGGTGATATGCTTACTCCCTTGCTTCATCAATCTCATGAAGGCGATGGTTGGATGTCTTGCACACTACATGCACTCGAACATGTTAGATCAACGTCAACCATAAGCCACACAACCAATAACCATTAAACATAAGTGAGCACAAATATCATTAAAATTTTCAAGCCAGAAAAAAACAAGCTGAACTTATTCATCAAATGAAACATTAAATCAATTCACAAATTCACCCATGTATAGCATCAAACAACGTGCAATCAAGAACATGCCAAGTGTTAGCAATCCATCAAATAAAACCTTAACATTCAAGTATACTTGAATACCTAAAGACAATTAGGAATTGATAATCATCTAAAATACATCAGTCATTAAAAGAATGAGGTACAAGGGTAGCAAGCTTAATCGGAAAGGCTTAACACAAAATTTACGGGGCTCCCTGGGGTCTTTTGACTTGGGGTTAGTTGAGGGTCTCAACAGATTGAAAGAAATTAGCTCATTCTCGCGCCGATGAGCTCAAATTTCTATGTTTAGCAAACAACGCTCAAGTTTGGTCCAATCTACATCTAGTTTGTCAACCTCCTGAAGGTTAAAACTCAGACTCACAAAGATTGGCATACAAATAAATCCATGGACTTCATCCTTTTTGTTTTGCAACTTGGCTTTCTTTAAGGCAACCAAAGGTGCAATTTCTTAATTATATGTCCCTTACTTCTCAACAGGTCTTCCATGAGTAATAATTAGCACAGGTTCAGAGGATTTCATTCAAATTAGCCATTATGAAAAACATAAATCAAATGCTATAAAAACAGAAATTGACTCACCACTACAAAGTACGCCAAAAATAAGACACTTAAAAGAAAACAACACTCATAAAGGTGCCAGAATGACCACTATATGGCAGTATATGCCCTTCAGAAGTTTTAACAATGAGCATTAGAGGCGAGTTTCTAAGAAAAGTGAGAAACAATAAGCAGTAAATAGTGAAATATCCAAAAACCAATTGCGCCGGTGTGTAGAGCACAAAAATGCGCATTGCAAAAAACCAGACTAAAAACGGACTTTGAATGAGAAAGGTATCCCTATTTGAAAATCACATGGGAATGCTCACACATGGTTGCTGAGGTGACACTGCTATGTAATAGAATGTTGACTCGGCACTATTAATGTGGCATAGAGGTGACGTGGCTAGTCCATGTGGCATATTGACATGTTAGATTTCTGTTGAGGTGGCAAGTCTTCATGGCACAGGGCCACGGGTTAGAGATCACATAGCAGTTTGTGGTGGTTGCATGGAAACTCTGTATAGGTGGAAATTGATGTAGCTCGCTCTCAGAGGGCCACATGGTTGCTTTGTCTTCAAGATGGTCCCAGTAGGAAGGGTGAGCATTATGCAACCCCTAGAAATGCCAGGGTAAGCATTATGCAGCCCCTAGAAATGCCATCATTAACGAGTAAGCATTGCCCAGAACAATGATAAGTAGGAGTGAAACTATGAAACGGGTTGTACGAAATGAACCATGATGAGCAGGGATGTAATCATGAAATGGATTATATGGAATGTTTGCCTATCGTAGTTCCAAGCAATCCATACAAACCAATTCACGGTTTCATCGATTTTGAACAATTTGTACATACCAACGATGACGTCCCTAGGCTGGATAATGCTTGCGGACAGGAAGGGCTGCTACTGCTTGGTCATGAGATGGGTTCCTGTTAGAGGGGCGTTGCTGCCGGCGAGCTGGAATATGGCTATCGGCGTTGGGCTTCACAGGAGACATTGACAAGGTCGAGGGCAAGGCTGTAGGCACACTCTTCAGTGCCTACAGCCTTTTTTCGCCCTACTTTCAGCCTGTGGCAATTCTATTCTGTCTTGGCTGTAGCCATTTAAAATTTATGACAGAAAGTAGGGCGAAAAAAGGCTGTAGGCACTGAAGAGTGTGGAGAGCAATCTGGGAGAGTGCACATCCAGTACCGAAACAAACCATGAGTTGGAAAATATAATATTTATTTGAAAAATAATCATTACAGTTGTCTAACCGAACAAAGAGAAGCCTTACAGGCTGCCAAGCTCTAAAACTTTTTTTCGACTACAATATATTCGGATATTCCAAATGGATTGTTGATTTCATTAATTTATCACTTCTGTGGATATTAAAAGTGCTACCACTGATCGTGAACTGTTCAATAAACTAACATGGGTTATTGTCTAGTTTGAATTGACCTTGTTGCAAACATAATTCGATTAATTTGTTGTCAGATATACCGGATACTTTACTGTCGTCCCTTTTGGTACTGACAATCAAATTTATGCCAAGCTTTCATAAGTTAACATAGGAAGAATAATCCCTCGTGCTTGGCATTCCAAAGTTGAATATCCTCTTCTAGTATTGGGTTTCCGATTCTGTAAAGGGATTCGGGTTGGGTTCAGGACAGATGTACCAGGCAAGTGTAAATCAAAGAGGCAGTTGCTGGTGAGTGGTAGTTTCAATCCAT
This sequence comes from Pseudotsuga menziesii, assembly GCA_001517045.1. Classification (NCBI taxonomy): domain Eukaryota; kingdom Viridiplantae; phylum Streptophyta; class Pinopsida; order Pinales; family Pinaceae; genus Pseudotsuga; species Pseudotsuga menziesii. The sequence continues at coordinate 93,048 of LPNX010946196.1, forward strand.
TTCCAGTTGAGACATACTCCTATAAATGCGAAACTGAGATCAAGATGGTCAGATTCCTCTTTAATTGCAATTAGGAGGACGGACGGTATTAATATGAAACGATATCCCATTGCATATCACAGTAAGCTGCTTGCAACAGTGGACATCATATAGGTATAGCCACAAGTTAGAGAGAGTCTACAAGGCATGACAGAAATATCTGGCGAGATTAGAAAATTCAGTTTCCAACCTCATCCTTAGCGTATGCTAAAGCCTAAAAGATGGCGAGGTTAGAAAATTCAGTTTCCAACCTCATCCTTAGCATGGTAAAGCCTAAAAGCTGGCTACTCGGGTAAAACTTAAAAGCTTAACAAAACCCACTAAAACCATTTTAGCCACAGAGCAGCAGTTTGCAGTCGGTATCAGAAAACCGTCTGAGTAAATTTGTGTTTGCAGTTGATATAAGAAACCATCTTGAGTAAATTGAAAAATGGGCACTACAAATCTTGAATGCAAAACAAATGTGTCCACAAACCTCAATGTTGGGTTGAACTGCAACAACAATTCCATTTTCAATGTATACATCTGCCAGTTGTTGGCGGTCAGCATTCACAACAGTTCCTCCCTTAATCAACAAATTTGAGGAAGAAGTTTTATCTATGCATTGCCATTCTTCGGCAGCATTGCATATCTGACAATACAGTCCATATAATAGTAGCTTATGTTAGAATGGGCGATTATGATTATTGATATTATATAAGCCCAGTTATTGTATTGCTTACATTTTCTTGCATTCCATTGCTGCTTTGAAGGCAAAAGGCACATATGATTGCCAGAAAAATCTCCAGTCTGCAACTCATGATTCCATTCTGCCAATGTAGTTTCGTTAATCACCATTATATGCTTTGCTTCTGTACATATAGCTATCACGATTTGTCATCTGGAATAATTTGAATTTTGTGGGACAAGGACCTCTATATGCTTAGCTATGACATATCCTGCCCTGGCTCTCTCCTTCCTGATATGAACATTCCTTAGGTAATGATGTGAAAAAAATTTAAAAAAATATATGTGGTTAATTATTAGTGCACTTAAACTATACTAAAAGAACATCAATAACAAATTATAAAACTACAATATTGAAGAGAACACCAATAACAAATTATACAACTACAATACAGAAGAGACATGGAATATTGAACTTGGTTGTCCGAATAAGGTTAGGCTATTTTCAATTTTTTTTTTTGAAATTGGGGAATGAACAAAGAAAGTAAGAAAGTAAAGATTTTATTTTGGAATATTGAACTTGGTTGTTCGAATAAGGTTAGGTAATTTTCAATTTTTTTCTTTTGAAATTTGGAGAATGAACAAAGAAAGTAAGAAAGTAAAGATTTTATTTTGGTTGAAGAGGAATTAGTGACACATCATTCTCATATTATTAAATTAACATAGATCCATTTTAAACTAAGATTTATCAAGCATCAAGAAGGATCTAATTTTTTGAGGTGTATATTTTTTACTATTTGGATCCTCTGGATACTTATAGATTTACGTTTAAAATAGATTTAAGTTAATGTATCTCCCCTATACTAGGTTGGAGAGCACTTGGTTTTTTTCAGTACAATAAATATCATTTTTTTTACCGAAATTAATTGAAATATTTTTGGAAATTTAGTTAATAAGTTATTAAAATAAAAAAATGTGAAATAAAATTAATAAAAAAATTTAGTTAACTTAATGTGAAATAAAATTTATGATAATCATTATTTACTTAAATTGTTCTGTAATAAAATCAATTATAATTAGTTGTTATTAAAATTAATTTTAGTTTATTGAATTTATATATTTTATTATTTTCATTTATTATTTTGTTTCTAACGTTAAATGATATTGATGGTATTGATTGGATTTTAGTTTTTATAAATATATTTAAATTCATAAATTAATTGTAAAAAATATTTATATTTGTTAATTAAATCTAGTGGAGTGGTTATGTATTTAAACTAGCCTAGATCTAAATTGCAGGTTCTATCAAGCCCCCGAGAACGTGCAAACCTCTTCTTAGTTATTGCACTCTCACCTTTGGTGTGTGCTATATATAGTCATTGATTTGATTTGATTCAAATCAAAAAACGCATCTTTTTATTTAAGGTCGACATATAATCTTTTTATTATTAATATTTAATATTATTATTTAAGGTCAACATATAATATTTATTGTTATTTTTTATTTTTTAGAAACCAGCATTACAACATCTTACCATACATGATTTTAAAACCATGTGCAAGGGCCCTCCTAAAGCCAAACCATGGGTTGTTTAGGAGGCCTTGCACATGGTCTTAAAACCATTTGCAAGGCTCTCCTAAATCATGTATAATAAAACCATGGGTTGTTTAGGAGGCCTTGCACATGGTTTTAAAACCATTTGCAAGGCCCTCCTAATCCATGTACAATAAAATCATGGGTTGTTTAGGAGGCCTTGCACATGGTTTTAAAACCATGTACAAGGCAACATTTTTTTGCGAATAATTCAATTTTTATTTTTTACATTACAACATCTCCCTCATATTGTTTTTTGGGGATAATTAAAATTTATATTTATTTTTTATTATTTTGTTAGTAAAAAAATAATAACATTACATAACTTTACAAGATCTCCCCACACTGAACTCTAGAACACCTGCAATCACATAAATTAAAAATTAATAATAAAATTTATTTATATTTGTTAATTCAATCTAATCCATTATTTAGTTATAAGATTGAGAAATGTTATCCTTATTTAAATATTATTTTTAAAAGTAACATATTAAACTAATATAAATATATTGTCTAAAACTTATTATATCTTTCATACATAAACATTGAATTTCAAACCAATAATAAGTATATTATTGAAAACATATTTGACACGTTGATTGTGAAATAAATTGTAATTTGTTTCATCATGATAAAGCCATGCTTGTCTTATTAAGTCGTGTGAGAATCACTTGACTCTCAAATAAAATGTAATTTCCCTATCATGATACAGCTATGCTTTTTTTTAAGCATTGGTAAAGGCATTGTTAAATAATGGGACAAAGGTTTTTAAAGATAATATTCCTTTTAGTTTTTTGGATACGCATAATGATAAAGGATAAAATTGAAGATCATATAATATATATTTTTTTCACGAGTATATAGATAACTTTATATTAATAAAGTTGTGTCAAAATAGATAGTTACATTCAACAAAAAAATATTTATGAATAAACCACACATAAAAAGCCTTCTTAACAGATACATAAATAAACGACCATACCACCATCTATCCAATCAGAGCCCAAAAGAGCATAATGTAAACTTCCGGAGATACACCAATGTCCATGATATCTGAATAGGATAAAAACAGAAATAAGCCAAAAGGAGACTAACACAACGCCTAGACGTTATAGACGAGATCCAAAGCATGAAAAAACAATTAAAAGCATAACACCGTTCCTTCACTAATCAACACTTCTGAAGCAAACTCTTTCCAAAAGAGTATCCCAGGACGACAACCAATGGCCATCTTGGACAGAGAGTCTGCACTAGTATTTAACTCACAGTACACGTGTGCCACAGAAAGTGCAAATCGACCCTCCAGTAGAACGCGTGTCCTAGTATTTAACATAATATACTATAATACATATCAAGTATAATATATATTATGTAGAGTAATATATTAGTCTATAAAGTGTAAATGTGGAGCATAACTTTAAGATAGATAAGAGAAATGATTTTATTTTTTTTTGGTACACAAAAAATATTTCACATTTCATTACGATTGTAATAAAATACATTGTTCAAAGACTATGAGAGCCTTTATATACATTAAATCATCAAAGTAGGTGTTATCACCCTGTAATCTTCCTATGGTTGTGGTAGGAAGTCACAGAAGTAACCATTTCAAGCAAATCTTTAGACTACATTCTAGTCAATGCAGTCAGAGAATGCTCTCTCTTGTCACAAGAACATTCACATATACATTTAGCTTGATAAGCATTCGGAAGGCAAGATTTATGATGGGACGGATTTGTTTGTAAATTAAAAGATTGAAAGACAGACAAATATCAAAACCATTGGGAAATGGAGTCACAGTCTGAATCGTTCAAGGATATTACAGCAAATAATGAACCATGATTTTCCCATATGTATTCTGAGGCAAAGTAAGTGCAATATTCAGCCAAATATCTTCAAGTGATGGCAATAGAAAGGGGAGAAAGTCCAATGCAGCAAGCGGCATCTATCTATGGATCCCTTGAAAAAACACCTTTAGCAGAACAACAAATAAGGGAAATGATAGAAATGGAGCATCTAACAAGGATGAATTCCATAACAACCATTACAGACACATGACGAAAGCTACATCTGATTAAAGGAGCGCTTAAATAAATGAATTCCTTACATACAACTAGAAAGCATTAGCAGGAATATACACATATGGAAAATGAGGTAAACAGGAAACACACACTGAATATAAACACCGTGATGAATCTCATAATTCAAAGAAGCATTTTCATTATCACTCCCAAGAAAGTTTGCAGAGCTACAATCCGAGCACAGTGGCTCTAAAAAATATGAAAGTCTAATCAACCTCGTGTTCTCCTCCGAAGAGGTTACATTTATAATGTTATGACTCCCGAGACCAACCTCGAAACAGAGCCTAATTAGGTTACAAAGGGAATCAATTCCGAATCAACATCGTACATTGTGAAAGCTATGAAGTGGCACATTTGCCATGATTTTTTACATCAAATGAGAAATAAGGAATATCGATCATGATTGATAAAACAGGTAATGCGATGGATAGGGATCAGGCTCGCTTGACATGACAATGATGGCTCGAGGATCCCTCAACATTTTTCTGCTTACTCGTCTCAACTTGTTTCTCCTTCTACCGGGGCATGCAGTGTGTATCTAGTCCTCCTGAATCTTTCGACTGTCTTCCAATGTTCTGGAGACAACATTTCCAACATGAGCATTTCCTTTGCCAACACATGTAACTCGATGTGGTCCTTGTAAGAGAAGTTTTGCAATTGCATACATGCTTCTTTGAAGGCGAACATGACTTCAAATTCTTCGGCCAATTTGTCTACAATTACCCTATCAGACAGTGGCTGATTCATATCTGCAAAATTTGCGTGGTCATGTTTGCATGCAATAAGTTTTTCATAAAATTCATCCTTAGTCAGCGTAGCACCCTTCTCTTACCAAAAGAAAGGGAGCCCTTTATTAAACAATAGATCAAACATTTCAATGAATAGTTTCACTCGGTGAGCCAAAATATCAACCTTTGCCTGGACTGTGTCCAAGTGGTGATATTTGTTTATAACCTTCCTAGCCCAAGTCATGATGGATATCCCGTCTTTGACATTGACTTTCTTTAGGTCATCCTCTGACAAACTATCCCGAAAATCAACAACATTTTTAACATATTCAACTAGTTTCTTATTCAACTTCTCTCTTGCTAATGTCAGAGCCCATCTGGATGAGTATATTACCAATTCCTTATCTAAGATATAGTCCAAGTAAGGCCTAAATTTGTTTGTCTCTTCTATAATGGCATACCATATGATATGCGTTGCCCTTGAACTTGCAGTTGGACTGGCACCTGTTTAGTCAATTTATCATTCTTTATCTTCAACTCCTAACATTGGGCCTCCCAAGCTTTAGACTTAGCTTCCAAGGTTCTCCTTTCTTGCTCTCTCTGCAAGGACAAATTTTTCAGGGTTTTGTTCTGGTTTTTCAATCCAACTAACTCTAAATCCTTCAAGCTTACTGTCACATACCCCATATTTGCAAAAACATTTTATGTTTGGGAAGACATTATGCTTTAATTTTATTATAAAGTTTGTAATTATTGACCAAGTGGGGTCAAGGATACTTGTATTTAATTGTTGAATATTTTATTAATTAATAAATAAAAGATGAGACACCAGCTTAAGGAGGCCGTTAAATGAGTGTCTACTGGCCACTTGGTGGAATAGGTTGGGTTGAGAGCAGATTGACACTTGGCAGCATCCTCAAACTACTTCTAGCTGTTGCAGGAGCAAAATTCCCTATTTTTGTGGTCATGTTCCCCAAGAAAGTGGAACAAGAGCAGGTGGCTCATTAAGTGAAAAACTGACCCAAAAGACCTAGGCATGCTGATAAAATTACCCATCGAATTCAGTTGAGGCTCCTCAATCTTTACCTGTGAAATTTCTGTGTGAAATTGGTGCACAAGAAGTTCGATGGAGGGGACAGGCAGAAGTTTTTGAGTGGAAAGTATTGATTTACTGAACTAGTGCAGCTGTTTTGGGCTAAGTTCTTACTGCTATAGGTAGAAGTATTACTGTTGATTACTCCGTGGAGTTGTAGGGGTTTCTAAACCTATTCTCTCGCCCAGTGCTTTCAACCAGGTGGACCAGTAGACAAGCTCGGGGGTCCTAAGATTTGCAGCTCAGCTGTCTTCAGGAGTTGGTTGGGAGGAACGGGCTCCTTAGGTTGTTGTCTCCTTTACTATATTACCGGGTTCTAAATATTATTTTAATTTCCTCTATGCAAGCATAGGAACTGGAATGTATGAATTTAGGAGTTAATATATTTATGCGATTGCTCCATTTGTTTATTAAAATTAGTTAGTGAAATCTTTTACTGTTCAAAGATAGATAAATTTTGGTTAAATATGTATTAGAATAAATGATTTAGGGCTAGTTTAAATTTATTGATGAATGAATTACCTAACTGTATTTTTCCACACCTTTGAGAAGGTAGTACTCTAGTATAGGTGAAATTAAGTTTGATAAATAAATCAAATCAAGATGTGTAGGAACCTGAGTATTTACTTTTTACTATTAATCTTTATAGAAATGTTTACAAGAAAGATTCCTCTATTTCCGAAGTTTCTTTAGTTAAATACAACTAGTTAATTTATAACTATAAAGTACTTTAAAAAGAATGTTTATTAAAAACCCCGTGTTCTTTTTAGCACAGTAAGCACACGTGTCTTTAAGGCTTAAAATAATATAAATACATTTAATCATTAACTATTACGGAAACAGAAAAATAACGTATATAGAAACAACTTAGATTATATAAAGAATATAATGAAATTATAGTAATAACTTAGGTTTCACAAATAACAAATAAGTAATTTCAGTAATACTGTAAGTAAAACATTAGATATCAAATGCATCAAAGTAAAAAAAAAAACAATGTGGAGTTTTAATTTAAAATAAAAATACAAACCCTAATTAAGGAAAACTGTCAACCAAGTCTTTCCATCTTTCCTCCTCCTTCCATAAGATATTTACAGTTTTATCCATATCCTCAATAATCAAATTCTTCATTCTATAATTATAATATCTATATTATAATTGCCCTATATTAAATAAATTTTACACATAAACAGAGTTTAGATTGTTTATCATTTATTTACTAAAATAAAATAACAAAAGATAAATTAAATTATTCTAAATCAAATTTACACAGTCGTGTTCGGGTTGTAGTGACAAACCCTTTTCCTTTCATTATTTTCATAAACAAATCTTTATACTAAAAAGAAAACCCAGAAACTAGTTTTCACATTAAAATTTCACATAATAACCTCTTTTTAACAAAAATCTAAATTATGGACATTTACAAACAACGAAATGCTTTCATCATTTTTTTTATCAAATCATTCACTAGATATAGGTAAATAACAACAAAGTTCTAAAATTTCATTAATCTAAGCTTAAACAAACTGAAATATACAACATAGAAAGCCACGATGTCCAAGTCTATCAAAGACTCCATTTTACATAGGTCGGTGCACCCATTTTACTGATAACCCGTTACAAGTTAAAAACAAAATGTTTACAAAATGCAAAACCCTAAGAAAAACTTAAACAATCGAACAGAACAGTTCTACGGCCACACGACCTTTACCAACGAAGCATTGTTCAAATGTAGCTATGGCAAGAGAGCTCTCTGCGAGACAATATCTTTCCAAACCCCACACATCACCACAAAAGGAACCTCAGGCATGAAACCGAGGCTTACCCGGTTGTTTAAAAAGCGTGGAGCCTTTTTCCTGAAGTATCCTATGTCTTCCAGCTCATAGTAGCGAGATTTCACCTGTAGAAGAAGTCTGCACAAGAAATTTGAGAAATGTTAAGTTCATTGTTAAAAAAACCTTGTTATAGTAGTGAATTTTTATGGATTTTTCATAAAGGATTTAAATGAGTTTACCTGGAGATTTTTATCCTAGGTCGCGCAGTAATTTTTTTTGCACAGTAACCCTGGCCAAGGAAAAATTCATACCCTAGCAGCTGGGTAGTAGAAACACAATCTAAGAACCTCGACGAGAATGAGAAAGCAAACAGTAAAAGCCTCGACAAAACCAAATCTCCCTACTATCAACGAAATACACAAAGTAAGCTGTGTGTTAAAGATCATGTTACCACATTGCTAAAAATCAGAGGATTCAGTTTGGATGATAAGTGGGTTAAGTCACTCACAGAGATAAACGATGGCATTAAAGGCCCAAGAGGCCATGATCCTGACGGTGCAACTCACAGCAGCAAAACGTTTGGTTAACAAATGCAAAAATTTAGGGTTTGATCGATTTGTAGTAGGGTTTTCCAACACATAAACCCTATCCACTAAATGTTACATGTGGTTTCCACTTCCACTTTACTTTTGTGGGTGTTGCTCTATAGTTTCGAGAGCTTGGGTGAAGCTTGCAAAAGGTTATACATAACCTTTGTCAATATTTTGGTTGAAAACATATAAGCACGAGATTTTAAATATAGAGATGCTTTAGCATAGTTTTGCAAAGGTATTATAGTTTAGTTTTTGCATAGATAGGGTTTATACTTATAATATAAAAATCATATAGTGAGTATTAATTTATGCAAGGGTTTTTGTTTTGTTTTGTTCTTAGGGTAATGAACTTTCCATCCCTTAAATCAAAGAAATAATATTATCTACAAGCCTAAACAAGAGGTTTTAGATTTAGCCAGCTTTGGCTATTGAACATGACAAGCTCAGACTTCAGCAACATAGCAAACAAACAAAGTTTATAATAACAATATACGAAAAGAATGAGTCATGCAGTACCTGCTCTAGTCAAAAACTTTAAAATTAAATGATTACCCTAGCTTTGATTTTACTGTTGATGAATTTAAATTCTTGAGCCTGAAACTAGAAATAAAAGTTACCTGTAAAAAGACCTGTAACAAGAATCATCATTTCATTGCATTAGCTCTCGGGAAGGAACTGAAGTTTTTTCATTTAAGCAGGAGACAAACTTTAGTACATAGTAAACAAACAGTTGTTTCCAGTTCATACTACTTCAGATATTTACTTACTAAATAAATCTTTCAGTACTTAATTTTGAATGCAGATAGTGAAGAATGCAAATCATAGAAATTAATAAAGGAATTTGTTTTAGTTTCTAGATTAAACCCTTTAGGATGTTAACTGTTAACAGTTAAGTTACTCTCTTTATCGATGATTTTAAACATCAATTGTCGCAAGAAAAATTTTAATTTTTTATGAAAAATTGGGGTATTACACTTACCTGGGACATAGCTTGGACTATGGCCTGTTCACCTGCTTGAGCTATAGGAGCCATAATCCTATCTTCGAGCTCCTTCTCTTTTTCCTGCAATTTCCTCTCCATCTCATCATATTTTCCTTCAAAAGTTTTTTCACTTTCCACCACTAAAGATATGTCCTTTTTCCATTGCTTCTCCTTATCAACACATTTTAACAACCTTGCTTTGCAATTCGTTAATTCATTCTTCAAGCCTTATTTTTCCTTCTCTATCTCAGCCAGCTTAGGCCCTTCTATTAACTTGGTGGCAGGTATTTTTAAGTTCTTTGTGAGCAGCTGGATTGCATTATCCTTTTCATCCAATAGCTTCTTCATGCCTGCTCCTTTATCATCCCGAACCCCAGCAGCTAAAAGATTTTCCTACAACTTCTTGATTTGTACCTGATGGTCCCTATTTTCCACATTTTCTTGTCTCACTTGGTTCTCAATTTTACTCTTAGTAACTTCCAGCTTAGACAACTTCAGTGTGTAACTCAACAAGTTTGTGAACAAGATGTCCCCAGTCTGTTTCTGAAAATGAATCATATCTGGGATGAGGATGTCTTCCAGGTCCATCCTTATTTCAGCAACTTTGCTATTTGTTGCTAATTCCAGGTTTACAGTGTTGTGGGCCTGGTCTCTGACAACAATGAGTGACACATCCTGACTAGAAATATTCCTCACATCTGCACACAGCTTCAGAGTTTCCTCTGTAGTCATATCCTTCATTTCTTTATACTTATCTAGCAACTCCATCTTGTCCCTGAATTGTGATGCAGAGTCAGCTGGAATGTCAGCAAAGGAATATTCCTTGACCTCAAGCATTGTTCTTGTCACTTTCACCTTTTGCTGTATTTTGGACCAGCTATCCCTCTGCCTCAATCTTCTTCCTCTTGGGGGTCTTGGCAGTGTCTTCTTCTTCCATGTCCATGGGATATGAAAGATCTCGTTTACTTTTTTTCTTCGAGTGACTGACCAAGGGCATAATGTTTACAGCTACTGCAACCACCTTAGAAAATATCAGGCATCAGTGAAGTAATATATTTTACAGAGGAACTTGAGTCCTCCTACTCATTGGTATCCTTGGGATAATCATCCCAATTGACAGCATCTACCAATCCAACACCCTCCACATGCTTGAAGGGTTTTCTCTTCACAACCTTTGTCCTGTTTGAGATGACATGGTGAGGATCATACTCAACTGCAGGCTTAGTAGGGAACCCCGTCTCCTTCAACAAATTCTCAATCATTGGCAAGGAATTTTTACTCCTGATAGTAAAAGGCCCCACATCCCAGGGGTACTTAATATCAGTAGACTTTTTAAACTTCAGGAAGTGCTTTGTTTCTACTATCAACTTCTGCCTGATAAACTCCATGGATAAAATCTTGGGGGTAAGGAAGGATGGCAACAAATATGGGGGATGAGTGAAGCTATACAATATGATCACAGTCCCATTTTCAAATAAGAACCAATCCCCTACCCTGCTATTTGTAGAGAACTGCAACATAGTTCTCATCTCTGGTATAACCCTGGGTAGCCTCTTCTAGAAAATGACATTGTATACCTTAGACATAAGGAAGTTCATGAACTTTGTATAATCCTTGCTCATCTCCTCAGTCAGTACCATCTCAAGTAATTGCAAATTCTCTTCATTATGAGCAAGGAAGATTTTCAAAAAATAAGCTTGGAACCTAAAAGTCTTGGTTTTGTCGAAGTCCATCAACTGAGAATGGATACTCTCGGCTAAAAACTTGCCGAATTTAAGACATGAAACCTGTAAATTCTGACCTGGTTCATTTGACTGGGTTGGGAAAGTGCTTAGGACAAAAAGTAAAATCATGAGAGGCTCAATGATGTATTTGTTGGTGTCCAGACCTAGGAACTGTATTAGCAAAGTAACAGTGCACTAGGTTTCCTCATTGAATAGGTTGGAATCAAGGGGAAACAGTTGGTCCAATAGGTTTACATCGGGTTTGAAGCATTTCTTAAAGAAATCTTGCTTCTTTTCTAGCGAAGACTCCTTGAAGCACTGAAGTGTAGATTCTTCTTTATAGTCCTGGGTTTTTAGGGAAAACTCCCCAGGGACTGACAAGGATTTCCTAACGTTTAGGGGGATGATAGGGCAAAGGAATTTGGATTTGGACACGTCCATTACCACTCTCTCAGAGAGAAAATAGTTATCGGTGCACCAACTAACAAATTCAGGGAAATATGGGGTTTGGTCTATTGCGAAAAGTTGGAAGAAGGACTGATGATTGTTATGCACATCGGTTCCCTACTCTTTAAGAAGTCTCAACTTTTCTTTAACCTCACTAATGGGACCATTTAACAAAAGTGTATCGAATACCTCAACATCCCTATCTTTGAAAGCTTCATCTACTTTCTGACCTTCCATATTGTCAATTTGAGCCATTTATAGTTTAGGAGGGGATGAAAGGTATTACCTGGTGATTTTGACAGGTGGTTGAACAATGTTGTGTGAGATGGTTTCTCCTATACTATTATGGCTCTTGCTTTCTGATGCTCTGGAGAATAAAATAATGCCGTAAATTCACGTGCATGACATTTGTATACCTTTTTATACCCTTACCCATCTCGCATCTTCGTCTTGCGAAATGATTTTCCAGTCATAGATATAACTCTTCAATAATTTAAGTCGTCCAAGGATGCGACCTTTCCTGACCATTGATCTATCCAAGATGCAACCTACATCGTCGATGTTATATTCCTTAATCTCCCTTTCGCAGCCCCTTTCTTTTTATTTCCCCTAGCATATTTGAACTATGAAAAAAACCATGGCTATAGATATCCTCTGCGAGCGATATCAATCGTTCAACCATGTGGCCTCTTCCTAATTTTGTGATCCCTCATCTTGTTTTAACATCGTGCATTTCTCCATCATGAAACTATCCTGAACCATCGATATAACCTCCACTAAATCTCCGTCATCCGAGGGTGTAGGCCCTACCATATTTCGCATCACCTCATCCTCTTAACCTTCATGCACCTCCTCGCTATGAAATCATCTAGAATCGTTGATCAAATCCCCTCCAGATCTCCATCATTCAAACATGTGGGGCCTACCAATACTTCGCAGCCCCTCACAGTCTTATCTCTCGTGCATGTTTGGGCGACGAAATGATTCTCCTTCGTAGATCTTCCCCATCTAGAATCCCGATCATTAAACTATGCGGGTCTCTTGAGATTTATCAGCTACGACATTTCTTTATCTCCCCTGCATCTTTCCATTGCGAATGCATCTCCACCATATATTTGGCCCGCTCAATATCATGATAGTTGGAATAGGCGGACCCCACAATATTTTGTGGCTTTGACACAAGTTATCCTCCGTGTATGTTGGCTGCATGAAATCCCCATCTGTCGTTGATCTGGGACAACTTCTAATCTTTGGTATTTGAAACATGGGAAGCCTAACTGATTTTGCACATCTCCACAACGCATTCCTTCACGCATATTTCCCCAGCGAAATATTCCTCATCCGTCGATTTGTGTCACTTGCTAATCCGACAGTTGATCGTGCTCGTCATTTAATTTTGTCAGTGAAAGTCAAGCCTCTATTAAAAACACGCATCTATCCTCGGCGAAATCATTGCCAACAGTGAATCTTCTTAGCCATGGGTCTGCACCATTTATTTTTCCACTGGATAACTATGAGTGAATTTACATGTTTGAACCAGAATGTGGGGTCATAACTCTAGGATTCTGGGTGTTTTCTCATGCCACACCATGGGATAATCCATTTTTCTATTTAGGTTTAGGACAAGCTTCCCAAGCAACCTCTAAATCACCAGACATGAATTTGTTTTTTCCTATACCCCCTTTAGTTTCACTAATCTAGACCTTTGCATGGAAAATAGTGCAGTTGGCTATGCAGAAATATCCAAGGTTTAGCACAGGTGCTAACAGTAAGGTTTTTCTATACATGTAGTATCCTACAATTTTCTAGAAAAAAGAAGGATGTGTTCTCTACTCCCCAAAAATAGTAACCAAGTGACAACTATATAATGATTGTAGTCGTTTTAACATTCAAAAATTGTTCTCATAAATAGATATAAACATTTATATCGCTATTGGAATCCTCCTTAGTCTACTTTTTCAGTCGGTAAATGTCCTAACAATCTTCTAGGTAATTGACCTGGATCATGTTCCATGATGTTATCATTGATTTGTTCCCATGGAGGCCTTACTTGGAAAATTGGTCAGATAGTGAATTCATTTCTTTGAAAATGCGTTGAAAACTAATGGATTGAAACATGCCTACGATTTGAATCAATTATTCATATATAGCAAAGAGATAAATATTCTTATGCGGACATTTCAATCTCATCTAGTCCACAACTAGCTGCAAGTCACCAAAAACATGTAACTTTATGATACCTTTGGAAAGAGAAACTAGCAATGTCGATTTTAAGGGCGTAAGTTCTGTAGTATTGTTAGTGCACTGACCCTAATGAGTTGCAAACTTTATCTAGTGCATGTCTGATAGAAAACAATGCCTCCTACACCTCCCCTAACATGTTTCCCTTGAGAAGCCCTGTCAAAATATGCCCAGCTTCCAGACCTGTCAATTACCTCTTCCTCCACGCTTCTCATCTTTGGAGGTCCTTTTTCCTGTGGGAATAGACTGAGAGTGGTGAAATGTTTATTTGCATAAATTTATGGAGCTATGAAGATATCATTAAAAATGACCCTATTCCTCGCCATCCACACAATCCAAATCAATAATTCTAGAAGTGCCAGGTAATCTTTGTGTGCCCTATTGTTGATCCATGTAAGAAGGGAATCTTGAATGTACAATCCATTCCAAATGAAATGAAACCATTTTATCAAAGAAACATGATCCCACATCCTTACAATGTATGGCCAATGGATAAATAAATTCTCTAATATTTTAGTGTTATTCTTACACAGTCGACACCATCTTGGCCCAATCTAGTATCTATTAATCATAATTTCTCATACATTCACCTTTTTATGTAAAACCAGCCATAAGAAATTCAATTTTAAAGGACATTTCAACTTCTGGATCACTAGAATCCACCATGTAGTCTCTAGATGAACTTCTTACTCTCTAAGAATTGGGTATCTCAACCTGGGATTGTAGGAGCCGCCACCTTTCATTCCTAGACCATACTAGTTCATCCTCCCTATCCACCACAAGAATATGGAAATCCTTTATATATCTAATATATTTATTCTAGATAAGACTATCTTCATCTTCAAAGTCCAAATCCTCAGCCCTTAACCAAATCTTATTGATATAGTTGTGATTAATGGAAACACCTATCTGACGGATGAACAACTTACCTTAAATTGCAATAAATCATATCATAGGAACAGGGAACCTATGAGCAACAATACTTCCAATCTACGGGTCTTAACCAAGTCAAATCTTTCTGCCATTCCCAACTTTCCATACTAACCAGGATCTAATACCCTCAAATGCATAAATAAGGGCCCTCCACATAGATGAAGCATTTCTAGTCAATTTGTCAGGAGTCCTAAACCATTCTTCAATAAAAAGAGGGTAAATATATTTCCGGTATACTAGTCTGACCCATAGGCTTTTACGCTTCAATATCCTCCATATTCCCTTGAAAACAAGCAACTTTGCAAGACAATTGGGGTGTTTCAAACCCCAGCCAACAAGTTCCTTAGGAAAAGAAATTTTATCCCAAGAAACCCAAGAATACACCCTATCCATTGAGTTCCATTTCCATAAGAAATTATAACACATTTACCTAATATTTTCCAATGTACCCATAGGTACATATGCCAATGAAATCAAATATGCAGGGAGTGCTTCTAGAACGGATTTCAGGAATATCTATCTTCCACCTCAAGTCAACCACTTATTGCACCACAATTGTATTTTGTTCTATAGTTTTCCTATCAACCTCACCCAATTCCTTCTTAATTAATCATTACGATTTAGCATGAACCCTAGATATTTGATTCCTTCTTGAGAGTCCATGACTTCATAATCAAAAAAAGGAGAAAATCCATTAAATATTTTCTTGCACTGTATTCATGATTGTTGTTGAATATTTTCTATCATTTTCTATCATTCCTGTAGTTTCTGAAAAGAGACCCAAAATAACTTTAAACATGGAAATATCTCTTTTGGATCCATCTGAGAAAAGGAGGATATCATCTACAAAAAATAGTTGTGTGATACAAACAATCCCTACAATGTTGATGGCTCTTAGAGATCCATTTGATTGATCTTGAATAACGGCCTTACTCAGACCCTCCATAACCAAAATGATAAGTAGGTGAGCCAAAGGACATCCTTGTCTAAATCCCCTCCCTAGTTTAAAAAAAGGGGAATTTGATCCATTTATTTGAATAGAAAATGAAATTGATTGTACACATGACAAAACACAATTAACAAACTGAAGATTAAGTCCTACCTATAAAAGAACTAGTCAGAGGTATGACCAATTGACTCTATCATAAGCCTTTGTGAGGTCTACCTTAACAATGGAAGCATGAAGCTTTTTAGTCTTTGTGGTATGCATCACCTCCTGTGTAGTGACAATGGAATCACGTATATGTCTTCCTTTCAAAAATGCAAATTGTTCTTGAGATACAGATCTGGATAAAATGGACTTAATTCTTCTTGCAATGACTTTGGCTATCAACTTATATATACAATTGTAAGGGGATATAGACCTATAATCCTCCCACTTGGTCACATTGTCCACCTTGGGAATGAGAGAAATAAATGTGGCATTAAAATATACTAGAATCCTCCCATTGATTCTAGTTTATTCAACAACATCTAAGAGATCTCTTTCAAAAAGCTCCATGAAGAAAATGAAAAATTCCACTGGCCAACCATCTAGTCCAGGGATTTTTTCCTTCTGCATAGAATGGATAGCTTCCTTAAGTTCCTCCAGGGAAACCTCCTCCATCAACTCATTATTTTGTTCCTCATTAACAAATAAAGGGTGGGTAGTACATTATCTAACCAAATAGGATATTGAAGCCCCCTCATCTTCTTTAAAGAGGTTGTTGAAATGATTCACACCAGCTCTAGCCACATTCCCAAACCCCATTACATGAGTACCATATTCCACTTCAAGCTTCCATAAGGAATTCGTATGTTTCATGTTCTTGACATAATTATGAAAGTATTTGGTATTATGATCCCTCTTTTGAATCCAGATCGCCCTGCTCTTAAGTTGACATGCAGCTTCCTTCTCATCCAAAATCTTGGTTCTCTTGACCTCCAATTCAACTACATGTCTTTTTTATTCCAAAGAAATATAAATGATCCGAATCCCCTCCCTCCCCTACCCATTGTCTTAAATTGACTATAGATTGTAAGAATCCTTCATTGATTAAAAATCTATCCAACCTCTTCGTGATTCTATCCTCTTTTATTATCTTGTTTTTCCATGTTGGCCTTAGTTTTACATGAAGGATGGCATGCAGAGAGTTATCATAAAGTCTTTTGAGAAATTAATCAAGAAACGAGTCCTTTGTGCATTTGGTCCCCATGTGTCACCTTCACCAAGAGAAAAATTTAGATCACCCTAATTATAACTATGTCCCCTTCCGCCATGCCTAATTTAAACAGTTTTTTTCCAAAAAGTCACTCTTTGCTAGTAAGGTCCATAGATATTAATTATGGTGAAGGATTTCCTAGGTTCTCTTGAAAATATAACAATACAAAATACTTGTCTGAACAACCTAACTATTAGTACAAAGGAGCAAACTAGTCCTCCATCCCGTAATAAGACCCCTTGATCTACAAGAGGCATCAATATTTACAAAATCCCATATGAGTTATAATCTCATAAGGTCCGCCAAAATACAGTGACCGCAAGTAAGAATTTCTTGTAATAGGATAATAGATGGATTTGTGTTTGTAACCAGTCTCTTTAGTGCCAACTTTTTAAAGGGAATCCTTAACCCTCTACAATTCAAGGACATCAAGAGAATTGGTTAAACTTGTGACACATATGACTTTCTCTAAGAGTCCCTTTAATTGTTTTCTGATGGGCCTCCCTAACATCACATATAACGTGTTCATGAGCCAAGGCCAGAGTTGACTTCCTATCTCTTAGCCTATGAATAACATCTGATGAATCCTAAATGATACCTCCCCTCATCCAAAATACCTGCTTAAAAATCAACTAATTCTGAGGCTTAGGGAAGTATCTTGGACCCCCATGTGTAGATAGATCATGTTCATCCCGAAGATGACAAGGGTCGTGGGGTTGATCCTCATGGTAATCAAGTATTTTAGGACAAACATTTCCACAATCCACAACATCTTTGGAGGTTGATGCCAATCTAGTAGTAGAAACTTTTTCTTCAACAAAGTGGCAAGACTCCACAGGATGACTAATAAGAGGAAGATATGTTAAAGGAGAAGCTATCTCATCATCCCTAGAGAAGACAAAATCTGAGATTGGACCTGTTATAGCCTATTTTTGTTTCTCTTTTTTATTGCATTTATTTGTGATTTAAAGCTTGGTTTGGTTCATTTCTTTTTAAATATTTAGTTTCTAGGTTAGTTTTAATCTTTTCCTTTAATTTTCATGTTTATATTTAAGAGATTTCATAGTCTTATTTTTTCAAATTTTGGTTTGATTTATTAGAATTCATAGTTAGAGGGCTTATAGAATGTTTATATGAGTTAAAAGGTCTTAAAAAATAACATAAAGTCTTGATCAAGGTTCTTTAACCAAGGTTAAACCATTATCATGAGTTATATTTTTGAAAATCATTAAAGCAAACTTTCTTGCAGCGCAAGCCTGGAAAAATTACACACATGCGCTACAAGAAAATTGCGCAGTTCAAAAATCATCATTTTTGGTTCATATTTTTTAAATTCTCACTCATGAGATGTCATTCATACTTGGTTGATGGATTTGATACATGTTTCCTCTAGAATGATCACTGTGACAGGTGTTAATCTTTCGAGTAAATCATCATGAGGGCGAGTCGCGGTGGTCTGTTGCAGAGTGATGGAATAATAATGATTAAACATGATGAGATAAATTTGCCTTAAATTTCATATCCCATGAAGTGTATGAAGATTAGATGAAGTTCGTGGTGAAGAATTAGCAGTGTGTAATCAAATTTTGAAACAGGTTGCAAAACTAGGGCTTTGAGGAGCGATTGTTTGGAGTTATCGTAGTGGTCAGAGAAGATTGAGGAATGTAATTGGACACCTGACAGTCAAGAAAGCATGATTTCAGCACCTAGATTCATCACTTTGACAGGTATGCTGCGAATTGATATCAAAGTCTATGAATTTGGGTTTTTATTAAGCAAAGGATTAATGACGGAATTGAAAATAGATTATTAGTATATAAACCTAATTCATACTAAATGATGAATTCTCTGTCAATGGAATTAAGGCATTTATCTGTTTAAACGAGAGAGTTCAGTTTGGGGATTTAGGTTTCCCAATATAGCATTATCTGTCAGATTGTCAAGACTTGAAGAGATTCAGAGTTCGTTTTATTGATAGAAGCAATTTGACAATTGTTCAAAATGAAAAGAAGCGGTAAGACCAATAGAGCAGAACCTTCAGACATGAGCTGGGTTCAAACTTTTCCAGATTGTGCAAAATTGTTTTCAGAGGCAGGGTGGTTAGTGTTTTTTGAAAGAATTGAAGGATATCACTCAGAAGTCTCTTATAAATTTTCTCAATGTTTGGATAAGGATATGGTGACTTTTGATACTTTGAAGTTTAAACTGACCAGGGAATTATTAGCAGAAGCTATAGGGATTTTAGATGAGGGTGAATATTGGTTTAAAAAAGGGCCTTTCACTTTTGATGCTCAGAAATATTTACTTCCAGATGTAGTAGCAGATTGGGGAAAGGGAGTACCTATTCAAAAATTTAAACCAGAATGGATAGAGCCTATCAAAATCCTACAAAGTTATATCAATTGTGAAGGGAGATTTGCTTTTGTTTTTAAGTATCATTTTAGATTCTTGCAACATCTCAGCCATGAATCCAAAATGAATCTCCCATTCTTCTTCTTGAAAAGTTTACAGAAGATGTCTAGCAAGGTGAAAGAACATCAGGATCACACCAAACAATCAATATTTCATCACGGGCTTATAAAACTAGTCATAAGCACTGTACTTCAGAAAAGAGAGAAGACATGGGAATATTTCCTATTTTGGTCTGGTTTCCAAACAGAGAAGGAAGAACAGTCTCAGAAGAGACAGTTAGATAAAGGTTAGAATTTGATCAAGAAACTTAAAAATAAAGTCACAGTCAAGAATGAAGAAGGTGGTGAACCAGGAAAATCTTTGAACCAAGAAGATGAAAACATTGAAATTGAACAGCAAATTAATATTGAAGAAAACAAAGTTTCAAAGTCAGAAGTGAAGGAAATCGAGCCTGTAGAAGATGCTTTACCTGTAGAATTGAATCAAGGTGTAAAGGAAGATGTAAAAGAGCAGAAACAGATTCCTATTACAGTACTCTCTGAAGAAGAGGAAAGGTCATTATCTGATGAAACTAGGGTTCATATCAAACAAGATATACATACACATGCTGAAGAAGAGATAATGCCACGAAGGAAGCAAATGAAAGTTGTTGAACTAGCTTCTATTACACATCAAGGGAAAGTTTTGAAAATGTTAGGAGAGGTTGGAGTAGTTTGGAGGCCTAAGACAAGGCCAAAGAACACACTCAGATTAAATATAAAGAAGCTGTTAAACCCTAAACTGGCTGAAAAGAAGATTACAGTAATTGAAGATTATTCATCTTAGGAGAAATTAGAAGATAGTGAAGATGAAAATAAAAAGGTTATGAAGGGTAAAAAACAAATAGTTTCAGAAGATAAATTTTTTTTCACTAATACCAAGATCTTAGAAATATTCATGGAGGTTCGAAAGAAAATGATTCTAGAACAACATCAAAATGATTTAAAGAGATCTTGTATAGAGAAAGGAGAGGTGGCTGAGAAATCAACTTAGTGCAGTATTGAAGCTGAAGAGTATTCAGAAATTCCTATGACCTTGACAGAGCATATGCAAGAAGATGAAGAAATTTTTAGGAAGCTGAAAATCCCTTGGATACTTGAAGGAATGCAGCCAGTATTAGAAGAAAATGCATTGAGTCTGAAAATGAAAATTTGCAGAGGAGTATCAAGCAATACAAGAATCAAATTGAGTACCTGCATGAAAGCAATGAAGGATTAGTGACTGCAAATACAAGACTAAGAGAATATTTGGAAGAAGTAAATATTCACTATCAGGAATTGATTTTAGTTTCTAAAGAGGCTTTAAAAAGAAAGAGACAGACAGAGATCCTGTTTACATAATTAAAACAAACTATTCAAGAGTTGACACAGTAGAATGAGGAGCTGACAAAAAGAGTTGTAGATTTGGAAGCAGATCACCAGAAAGCCAAAAGGAAAACCCAGGCTTTAGAGGGAATTGCTCTTTTAGCAGAGGCAACAAAATACTTGTAAAAGTACTTTAAGAAGAGCAGTTATTAGTTAGTTTGAAAAAGTTATTTCATTTTTGTATAATGATAGTTTATATTGAACAATTTTATAGATGACCTAAAAGTAGTTTTGGTTCAGTTATGTAACTGTTTTTGAAGGAACAAGATAAATGTAAGTTTGGGAAAGGACCAAGGGTTCAATTTTTGTTGCAAGGGGAGGCTATCAGGCTGTGGTTTATGAGCTAAGTGTAAAAACTCTTATGTGTTTGTGATGACTGAATTATGAAATATATGCAACTATAAGCCCTATTTAGACTATTGACTGGTTTCATTTCTGATTTGTGTTAATCACTCAATTGATATACTCATTTCCTGTTTAAGGTTTTTATGCATGAAATGCTTGTTGATTGTGGGTGGAATTTAGTACTACGATTATTGTGTTTGGATTATAGTTTATATGTTATGCATCTCAGTCCTTCAAATGCTCATGATTTAGTGTTTGCTTTGGTTTCATGAAGTTTCTGCCCTCTTGTCTACAAACTGTACAACCAAAACCCTAGAAAAATTTATCTTACTTAATTGTGTTTATTGAGATTGTGTTGGCTTGTTCTTGCGTAGTCTGAGAACAATTTCTGGCACAAACAGGACCATTCCTCGATAAAGGTTCGGCTAGGTTCAAATCCTTGTACCCTCTATCAAGTCTCATCGGATTGAGAAGGATGTCCTTTACTTCTAAACCATCAAAAAGGATAATTCTCCCCAAAACTAACATGGATGAGTTAATGGAAACAATCCCAGGGTCTTTAAGCTTTTCTACATATGGACAAACCTTCTTTCCCCAAATCCCATCAGAGGGATCCTAATGGGGTCAATTATCTTCATTCCATACCTCCAATGATTCCTAAGATCTAATAGTATATGAGGACTGGGCCAAATCACAAGAGAGAGGATTAATAGGGACTTTTTTTAGAATAATCGATTTATAAGAAGGTCTAGAAGGTCCCGAGTACGCATACTTATAACCCATGGAGAGCACATTCAAAGAAGGAATAAACACCAAAGATGAACCCTCCATCTTCTCCCCCATGCCCAAATGGCTCCCCTATTTTGAGAAAACCATTGGAGAGACCAGAGGGGGAAGTTCCCCATTCTTAAGTAAACCATCGTCTAAAATACATATGGAAAAGGATTTAGAAGAAAAATCCTTTGATATCATCCCCATAAGAAGAAAAAGAGTCTAAAATGACATTCCTTATTTTCAATCCTAGTCTAATGTGCAAATATTTAAGCCCAAGTATCTTGAAAGATAATGAAGGAAAACCACAAATATTTAAATGACAATGGAGTATATGTACTAAGATTACCTGGAGATATAGGAGCAATATACTTAATTACATCTCTAGCTTTGGTACTGATTGAAACAATTCCTCCATCATCAAGAAAACCTTCTATATACATAATCAAATCAGGCCTCATATCTCCCTCCGCAAAGGCTCGAGGAGTATTGCAGACTGAAAATCATCCCGATGGAAGAAGGTTTGAAATCCTTGATGTCTTTGGAGGTCTAGTCTCTGACAAATGTCCCACAGATGAAAATTTATTTTGTTTCCTACTGATGAAATCTTTGGATCCAAATATTCCTTCTTCTTTTTCCAAATGACCTTCTTGTAGGGAAGTGACAACTCATAGACCATATGACTGAGTGAATCACATATATTGCATCTGAAAGGTATATTGAAGTAGTCAATAGTTTGGGTATTGTTGATTTGTACCATAGAGATAGTCATTTCCATGAGCAAGCCTTCATGAAGGTATAACTCCAGAAGGATATGGGCTATTGTCATGATGCATGTAGCCTAAAATATTAAATCAGTCGAGATAAATTTACAAAGTAAAGATCTGATTTTGTGGAAAATACTTGGCGTCCAAAGGTCTAGACGAAAACCTGGGATCTTAACCCAGACCACATGTTTGAAAGGCCTTTCTATTTTGGTGTCAAAAAAGGGGTCCACAGTTGTAGATTTAAGGTTGTCATCTCCCATAGCAAGAATCCATCTAAGATCAGTAACACATCCTCAGGTTGTCTAAGAAATACACCCATCCAACTTCAAGATGGTGTGTAGAACCTGGGTTGGTAACCCAAAATCCTAGTCTAGTTGACTACGATTCATTCCTTTAAAGTAGTCACTCTCATTCATTGACCCCTAAATCGAACCACCAAAGCATAGTTCGACAACAAAGTCACTTGGTTCATAGGAACGTCCGCACCTAAGGAGAAACTGATCAACCGAATTTATTTCGACTCTCTTCCTTTGTCAATCATATTGAGATGAAGTACACTTCTGCTTAGGAAACTCTTCCATAAGAGCTTCATCATGTTGTTGTCCCTCTTCTCCATACTGAGAACATTCTAGAGACCCTACACTTATTTTACTTGCAGGAGAAAAATGGTGGGACGGACTGTTATCGAAAATTCTCAACCAATGCGGACAAATATTGTTTCCCTAGTCTACATGGGGAATATCTATAACAAAAGAATCACATCAATGCATCCTATTCCTAGATTGTTAAACTACTTAAATGTCAAGCTTTCTTACCTCATTGTGGAGGTGATAATTTCCTTGTGAATTCTCTTACAATCAATTGTACCTACAAACTAATGTAATGAACAAGAGACAAAAGTGAAAGCAACAAGATAATTCAACGATATATACTAATGATCAAGGAGAAAAGTACTGAATAACTCAGATCGGGTACAAATTATTCATGGGAAAGGGGACCATATTTGTATTAACATAATAAGAGAAGAAAACAACAACTAGAGCCTTGATGTTGAAGCTTTGTCCTCACAATGCCTTTTGACTCACTTCCACACACTCTACAAATCTCACTCACAAAGCCACACTCTTTGCCTTCTATACCAGTAATGATTCCAACAGCGTAAAGGAGCTCTCTAGGTCCTCCCCTACCATGGTCCATGAAGCTTGTATATATATATGACAAAGAGGGAACAAATGGGTTGAGATATTTTGGGAGGAAGGTAAGAGATCATACCTAGAGGCTAGGGGTACAAATGCCACCTATTCCCAAGTAGTTGGGATAAGCCTCTGTGAGATATCTCATCTAGAATGTTCTTGAAATCTTCTCTTTTTTCCATTATAACAGGGCTAATGCTCCTTCTGCACTAGAAGGAGGCATCGACGCTCCTTGTCAATGGACAACAAGTGTCATCAGTTCTCTCTCTCATTGGGAAAGAGGTGTCGGGCAAGGATGACGCTCCATGTCAGAAGGAAAAGGGATTCAAGCCTCCTAGGATTGAGCAAAAAGCTCCACCAAAAGATGCTTTGGCCATGGAACTTCAGGGGATTGAGCAAAGTGACAACTTTTAGGTGTAACAAAATGCTCCCCAAAGTATGAAGCTAGAGGTAGATGATAGGTGAAATAATTTGCTAGACATGATATTGAATCAGAGGAAAAAGAGTGGCGAGTGAAGACTTGACACATTACCGGTTACAAGCTATTTGACTCAAATCAAGGCTACTGACCATTACACTACAGATCCATGTATAATGACCAAGTCATGGCTACCAATAATACACTGTAGATCCATGATCAACAAGAATAAAATCGAGACATATCTATAGAATATACAATGTATATCTATGTCATTCTAACTCAAACTTGAGCATAACCACAAGATACACAATGCGGATCCAAGAAATGATTCAAAAAATACTCCATCACAACCTAAGGATAGGCACACAAGTGAATACTTGACCACTTAGGGTCTTTATTTCAATCCCAAATAGTATGCTTCTTTCCTTGTGAATATCTAGATGTCCTGATGTCGAACATGGTAGAAACCACTTGATTACCAATCATTGATGTATACCATTAACAAGTGCGATGGAAATCAACATCAATGTCAATGATTCCCAAGGTACTCTAGTACATTCCTTCGAATGTGAATGAATGAGCTGCAATTGAACAATCGGTATAATATTTCAATCAGAGGCCAATGATGAAAGCCCATTGTTGAAAGCGAGGAATCCTATAATTGAGGCATGCAAGCTTCAAGGTACTTGACTGGTTTCTAATATTAATTCCTGGATAATGTGCTGATGTCAATGGGAATAGACTCGTCAAGGAAGGGCCATGAAGTTTCCCCCATCATCGACACAAAACTTGGAACAAAATTGATTTTTGAAGTGATTTTGATAATGGAACAACCAAAAGATTAACTCAGACATGATTGATGTAACGAACATAAATAATTAAATAATTAAATAATTTATAAGTTAGGCTAGTATGAAAGGAGGTGTCTCCTCATCATGAATGTGCAAGCCATATTTAAGGCAAAGACATCTTTGTAATATTCATCATCTAACATATATTATTCTTATTTTACTATCAAACATGAAAGTCGGATTCGACTATTAACCGACCAACCGGATACGGTTGCTCCAAGTGGTATCAGAGCTATACAGCCTTGGCCATATTTACACTTTGTGTAAATTTAGTTTTTAAGCTTTCCCTAAAATATAGGACATTGTCCTAAAAAGAAGAAGAAAACGTTAAAAAAAAGTAAAGAAAAGAAAAGAAAGAAAAAAGTTAAAAAGAAAAGATAAAAGAAAAAAAAAGTAAGAAAAAACAAAAGAAAGGAAAAAGAAAGTAAAAAAAGAAAAGATAAAGTAAAACCAACACATGGTTTTGCTTTCCAACTTCAACCCAGGTTTTGCTTTGACTTGAATTATTATAATATATTTATAATAGTTCAATTTTTTGTTTTATTATATAAAATAATAAAATAAATATTTTATTATATAATAATTAATTATTATTCCTTAAACCTCACCATCTTTAGAAGAAAAAAAATTTCACACCTCACAAGCCAAAATAACTTCGAAATACACATCTCTGCAAACAAGGTCCAAGACCATGGCGGAGCTAAAAGAGAAAATCGAAAAAATGGAGAAGGACATCAAGTCTCTTGTCGCTAAACAAAAAGGATTGAAGGAAGAGATGCAAAATAACAACACAATTCTCAAAGACGAGCTTGTTTTGGTACTAGAAAGAAGGTTGGATGACAAATTTGACATCTTGAGCGAAAAACAAAAAGACCTGGATGACAAAATGAGTACCATGACTCAAAACATAAACACCTTTACATAGAACATGAACACCATGACGTAGAACCATAATACATTAATTAAGATGTTACAAAATCTCATACCTAGTCCTAGCCAAGTCAGTAGTGCATACATGTTAGATGCCTCATTTCATGTTGCCACCCAGGAAACACTTGCAAAGAATCAAGAAGAATTGCAAAAAGAAATAAAGATTAAAAATGTGACGCTTAAGCAAGAGATATAAATAAAAGTATTGCCAGATATGGAGGCACGATTAAACAACAAAATGGATGCTATCAGTAAGATAGTAGAGAATAAAAAGGCTAAAAATCACCGCCAACAGCGAAGCAGTTCAAATATGTCACTTTCATCGTCCAGTAGTTCCGAGCCACCATCAAACCATAAGGAAAAAGGAAATCAATATCATCCTCACAAAGTGTACCCGCCTAAGGCAAAAATAGAGTTGTCGAAATACAATGGGAGTGAAGACCAATGCGTTGCTTGGCTAAACAAAGTAGAAGAATACTTTGACATTTACAATATTCAATTTGACAAGGAGAAGGTGAAATATGCATCAATGCATATGGAAGGGTACGCCTATACTTGGTACTTATGGTGGAAGAGAGATAATTTTACCTACACCTATAACTTGTTCAAAAATGATTTTTTTAATAGGTTTCAACGAATCAAAGATGATGAAATTTTCAGTAAACTTACCATATTACAACAGGTTGGAAGCGTTGAGGAATTCACACATTAGTGGGAATCCTTATCGACACGAGTATTTGGGTTTCCTCACAAGCAAAGACTTGAAACCTATTTAGGAGGTCTTAAACCATACCTCCAAAAAGAGTTAAAGTTGCATGGCATACCTAATGTAGAAGTAGAAAGACATAAAGCAAAAGCCGCATAACACAAATTGGAAGGAATTAAAACAAGAGGTGATAACCATTATCGGCAAGACAAAGAGACACAATGTAGGTACTGTACAGATACTTGGTCACCTAGTCATCAATGCCACAAACCTCAATCATATTCCTATGAAATGGAAAATAGATCAAAGTCATCTAACAGTTACTCTGATAATAGAAAAAATAAGAAAAACATATGTCGTTGATGCGGTGATGACTGGACCCCTGGTCATAAATGTAGGAACAATCAGATAATACGGTGTAAAATCATCAATGGAGAGGAAGTGCAAGTCTCTGCTCAAGAGACCTCGTCTGATTCTAATAATGACACCGAGTTAGAATGAAGAACAACATTAGGAAAATACTTAAGCTTTGAGGACAAAGCTCCCTTAAAGGGAGTGGTAATGTAACAAACATAAATAATTAAATAATTAAATAATTTATAAGTTAGGTTAGTATGAAAGGAGGTGTCTCCTCATCATGAATGTCCAAGCCATATTTAAGGCCAAGACATATTTGTAATATTCATCATCTAATATATATTATTCTTATTTTACTATCAAACATATAAGTCGGATTCGATTATTAACCGACCAACCGGATATGGTTGCTCCAATTGACTCAAATGAAGGTAAGGTAACTACAAAGATAAGCTATGGTAAAGACTCCCCTTGAACATTGAACGACACGGCAAGTGACTCAACAACACTGAATCAACGAGGTAGAGACCAGACATAATGCAAAGGTGGGACGATGCATTCTTTGAATTGACTCAAAGGAGTGAAATGACTCATGAAAGTGGATCAACTCAATGACAAGCTAAATACCCAACTGTTTGAATGAAATGCAGACAGGAGCCATGTTCAAGGGTGACTAGGAGCTCCCATTAATACAAATGAAAAATTTCTCCCCATTCCCTTAATTTCCCCATCACAACAGATGAGTACCTCTTTTCTTTTTAACGAGCTTGAAAAGGGTAACAAACACTCGATATAACTCATCAAGTGATGAGTCCAACCTCATATATTTAATGAACCTGAGAAAGGAGGGGTTCATTCCTAGAAAAGGATCATTGATCACTTAATTTCATGAGTCCAAATAAGGTAAACTCGATCGTCGTTTCATGTTTAGAGAGTCTGAAATGACTAAGAAGACTCCAAAGATGGAATTTTTCGTAAATCTAGTCCCCAAGGTCCGAAAAAGTATAAACTGATACCCATGCGAACTATTCTAGTTACAATGAACTAGAGCGTACCTTTTTTCGTAAATGAGTCTAAAATGTCCGAAAAAGGGGTAAACTATCACTAGATAGATGACCTTTCAAATACTTTTACAAGAGTGAAATAATAAAGTTTGCTTGGCGATCTTTTCTTGTTTAAGGAGTCTAAAAAGAGCTTAAAGATGACTCTGAGGGGGGTTCCTTTTTCGTATTCAAGTTTTACGAGTCTGAAAAAGCGATAAAAGTATACTCGATACATCTTCTCTGAATTTTTAACGAGCACAATTAGGGTATAAAGGCACTTGGAAACTTTTTCAATTTGACACAAATAATGAAAAAGTTAAAAAGAGACTCTATTGTAGGCAAAAACGTCTAATAAGGCCCTGAAATCTTCAAAAAGATCGTTACAACATTTTCACAATAAACACTATAGAAAAACACGGTAAAAATAAATAATATTAACCATTTCTAATATTATTTTCTATTAAAAAACAAAAATGATATAAAAAGGGTGAAGTAGTAAAAATTCCTTGCCATTGTGTTTTTATCATAGGAGTTGAGTGAAAACTAGTGTTGGAGAGGAATTTTTGCAACGAGGATTTTGAGAGTTACAGATACCCAGTCGACAAACCATCGGGTGTAGGTAAGAGTTTTCACCCGTCCCTTCCTTTTTATGGTTGAAAATTTGCTTTTCATCATGCTTTTTAGTGTTTTAAGGAAGCTTTTAGAAAGAGGAAGAGCGCGCCCTAGGTGGCCCTCTTCTCCCTTTCGGGAGGTGCATTGATGCACTCCTTGAAAGGGGAAAGAACATCAAGGGCACTATGTTCTCAAGAGGAAAAGGTTTTATCGCTCCGTTCCCTTGAGGAAAGAGCCTCAATTACTGTGAACTTTCAAAAACAATATATTTAGAATCGATTTCAAGTCTTTTTTCACATGAAATGCGTCGAATGGATGTATTGTGGATGTCCCACAGGTATTTGACATAAAACAAGGTGATTTGGAAGGAGTGTGAGCATGAATTGGATGACTCTGTGAGCATGAATTGGATGACTCCCAAGTGGAAAACAATTCAAACATGGTAATGGACCTGAGGGAGTGTGGACTACTCAAGTACTTTAGAGTTTCGTGCATGAGAGCTCACATCCATTTATTGGACCATTTAATAAGGATTTAGGACCCAAAGAAACAACATTTCTAGGTTGATACCCATATCCTGACCATTGATGTCGAGGATATCTACTTCCTGGACGGAATTTCTAGGAGAGGGAGTCCGATGTCACTCTCTGGTCCTCGATGGGGAGAGATGACCATTGATGACCTCATTGACAAGCACTGCATGATCAGAACGAGGTCCCAATGGGGAAAAATTCTAATTAAACACATTATGGATCGATCTTTGAGGATGATTTCCTTCACTATTAAGAAGGTAGTGCGTAGTAGGGCTTCCCATCAGACTACCCAGGCTCACATGTTATATGTCTTGGATTGCATGGATCTAACTATCTTCAACTGGAGTGAGGGGCTATAAGTGAGCCTCAAAGACTAATTCACAAAATGTCGTCAAGGAGAGCTAAATTAGTTTGGATACGAGGTTGTGGTAGTGTCTTTTTTCTTAGAGAGGGTCCCTCTGTTACTCCCTTAGGTACCACTCAACATGTTGGATGTTAAGGATCCATAGACATTGAGGTGGGTAGAGGCCATGCCTCACCAAGGAGGTGGTGGAGGATCGGTCATGACTTCTGGTTCGGTCTTCTTCTGGTGTCTATGGGGCCAAATTCTGATGGTAGAGGACTATGCCTATTCCAGGACTGATTTCAGAGGTGATATCAATCTACCCTTACCTAAGGATGACCAATTGGATGACAAAGGTGAGAAAGATGCAACTTTCATTGTGTTTTTCATTTTATAGTATATTTCATTTTTTTGCGTTTTGCGATACTAAGACATGACATGATACTTTGCAGATATTGTTCCATCCCGACCTGGAGGAGCATCACCTATTAAGAGGTAAGGGATGGTGAGAGAGGCTACCATCCAAAACATGGAGGTAGAGGAGGAGTTACAAGAGATTGAAGACAAACTCCAAAGAATGACAGATGATGTTCTAAACATCTCTATCGATGACCTTACTTGGCATTATCAATGCCACACTACAGGGGTGTCAAGCCGGTTTGGGAGGATACTCCATAGGGTAGCTCATGTTGTGGCGTGCTATCATGAGCGTGAAGACTAGTCCGTGGTGACTCTTATTTTGTAGTATATATGCTGAAATCTTCGAAGCTTCATATTTTTGACCTTTTGATGTACTAAAAACTTGATAGTTTCAGATTTTTGGGTACATTGAAACTTATGGCTTCAGATTTTGCCTCAATATCGGTTGTATATAGATAAAAAGAAACTTTTTACAAAAATATGTGTGCATGTGATGTGTTTATACATGAATGGCTACTTATTATGTGTTTTTATGATCTTTATACATGTGATCAATCTTAAATGAACATCAAATATGGGATAAGTACCAATAAGAAAACATAATTAGCTAATGAATCAACCACTTCATTCAAATGTCTTGGAATGTGTTGCCAACAAAATGAACTCAAATGACCTCTCCAGAAGCCTAACCCTTCGAAACATATGAAGAAGTAAGGGATTACAAATGGTATAGACCCGATTCAATTAATGTACAACTAATTCTGAATCTAAACAAACCCTAATATGACTCACACCATTTGTTAAAGTTTCAATTAATAACCCAATCATTGCATGATACTTTGTGAGATTGTTCGTAGCGAGACCTAAAGAAGTTCCCCCTGAGCTTACCAAATCACCAGTAGGGGAATATAGTACCAAGGCAGCTGATACAAGATTCAAGGTATAACGACTAGCACCATCCACAGAGCGAGAGTAACTGGTCATATGTCCATTCAAGCACAACTCTATATAAGCAAACTTACCTAAGATGAATCCTATATTCATTAAAAAACAACAATTCAAACTACACACAGCACACTCTATAAACAAATTTACAAGGTATCTACGCTAGGTGATTTAGGCATAGTACCTCTTAAGGTAAAGCCCATTTCGGGGCTCACCCAAAGGTATCCCATCATAGTCTATCAACTTATAATATCCTTTATCTAAGATGTGACTGACAATGTAAGGTCCATGCCACATGGATTCCAATTTTCCACCTCCCAATTTATCATGTTTCTAGTCATATGCTAGGACCAAGTCACCTTTGTTGAAGAGGCGGGGATGAATGGTTCGTTCGTATTGATATTTAATTTGTCTTTTATGCATCTCATTTTCTAGGTTGCGTCTTGACGAGTCTCATCTATTTTGTTCATATACAAGAACTATTTTTCCTCTATAGTGGTATTGGGTAGCAGTTCTATATCAAATTTTAGAGAAGGAATCTCACATTCGATAGGAAGAGTTGCCTCCAACCCATACACCAATTTAAATGGTGTAAATTTGATGGATGTCTTAACGGTGGTCCTATAATCCCATAATGTGGAAAATAATTGTAAATTCCAAACGGACTTAGCTCGTCCTACCATCTGGTTTTCAAAATGTGAACCATGATCAGTAACGATGGCTTGTGGGACTCTGAACCTAGCGATTATGTGGTTAAAAATAAAAAGGGTGGAAATTTTGTGATCTTTAGCATATGTAGGCATAACCTCATCCAATTTTGTAAAATAATCCACAGCTACGATGATGTAACCATGCCCCTTGAATGAGGTAGGCTTACAATGCATGAAATCAATACCCCATTTTGCGAAAGGACCGATAGATATGGGTGGGTGCGCTTTTTTTATCAGAAAAGTTTGTAGGGTGGGAATTTTTTCATGGATTCCATACAATATTTGAATATTGATGGCCAAAATTACCCATTGGGTAATATTTTCTTGGTAGTATCCATCCTAGAAAGATGACTGCCACAAGCTCCAGAGTTATAATCATTCAACACTAGTTCATCCTCTTCATGGGTTAAGCAACGTCGCATAATTGCATCAACGCCACGATGGTACAATGTATCATTGACGATAAGATAGTACTTGGCGTGATGATGAATATGACGATGTTCATCTGGGGTTGCGTTCTACTAAAATCATTGAGTCTGGAGATATAGAATTGAATCTCCATACAAAGGATTTGACGTACTAATGAGGAACAATTATTCATGGGGCAATGAATCAAAGGGATGCATATCTTCAGTCATATGGGGAAGGTCACACATAAGTTCCTCGGAGACTAGAGACTTCTTTGAACTTGATTTTGAAAATTCTAACTTGATTTCTTAGAGAATGATGATCCAGAGAGAGTATTTCCCCCAAGCACTCAATGATTCAAGATGTAATACATGGGGTTAGAATTTGCATACACAGTAGTTGTGCGGAGCAGAATGTAGTGATGAAATTTTTGGACCGCAATGACCAATGGCCAGAGCTAACTTCTCAACATATGAATAACCTATTTTAGATTCGATAAGACTCTTACTTAGGTAATAACTAACATGTTCTTGTTCATTCTCATCTATTTGAACCAACACCATGCCGATGGTGGTTCAAGATGCAACCACATACAAGGAATAATCCCTAGTATAATTGGGTAGTTGAAATACATGTGCGTGTGTGATAAGATGTTTGAGAGTGTCAAATGTGTGTTATGCGAGGTCATCCCAAACAAAGGGTGTGTCTTTTGTCAACAAATGCATGAAACCGTGTGTCTTCTCGGCATAGGTGCATATAAAACGATGCAAAAAGTTTTCCTTCCCTTTCAAACTTTGAAATTTAGTGACATTGGTAGGAGGGGGTAGGTCCAAAATGGCTTCAATCTTTAATGGATTTATACGAATGCCATCCTTGGAAACAATGAATCCAAGCAATATTCCCGTATCAACACAAAAAACACATTTGTGTGGGTTCAATCAAATGTTGTAATGGTCGCATCTGAGAAAAATGGCTCTCAGATGGTCAACATGTAGTTCTCGATGTTGCGAATGAGTAGGTAGATCATCGCGACATGGTTCCATGATATGTTTAATGTCATGGAAATCATAAGACATGGTGTTATAGCTGATTTTACCACACATGGTTGATCCCATATTTATGGCCTTCCCTGTCCCTATGCACACTCTTTAGACCCCATGGAATCATATTATACTTCGATGTTTCCAGGTTCATCCCTAAAAACACCTGTTTATTGTTGTATGTGACTTTTAATCCCATACTCGCATGTACACGCGAATTTTGACCTCAAACCCACGTACATCGGGATGTGTGCATAAATCCAAATACTTTTGGATTTTTCCTTCATGTGTGTCTAAACCACTTGACTCTTGGCCTTCCATATGAATTGAGCTCGCTCGGATTTGACCCTCCATTAACACTTTGGAGTGTTATATAAGGAACCCCTTGGATACATTGAAGAAGAGGAATTGAAGAGAAACAAAACTATAGTCCATTTTTGCCATAGCTTGCATATACTTGAGTTTGCATCCCTTTTTCCCTTTGGAGCACTTTGTGTTCTTCCCAAGCTTACCTTTTCTTGTGAGCTTTCTATTGAGAGATGGAGGATTGAGGTGGTGGAGGCCCAAGTGGAGGAATCAGTTTCTCCGGTTCGTAGACGTTTCGACAGAGGTTGTCACTTATGTAATCTCTGATTTGATTAATAGAAAAATCTTTTCCTATCCAATAATGTGCATTTGAATGAATATTGAATCCATGGATATGTTTAATTGATTATACATTGTTGATTATATATGGTAGAGTATATCTAACATCATATTATATAGCATGCTTTCCTTGTTTGCTGTTGTTGAGAGCCAATTGCTAGCGCAAGTGGATTGGAAAAAGCTCAACAGGGATCTACTTCAACCGTCTGGAATAAGGTATGATTCGAGGTCCCTTAGTGTTAGATGTTTGGTTTCTCTTGCATATTGGGAAAGGATTGATTTCTTGTGTCTAGCTGTCTATTGTGGTACACCCAAAGCCATAGGAAGTTTCTCTCCGTAACAGAATTGGCGACCATACTGGGGACATTCCTAGTTGTTTCTCTTTGGGGGTTTTTGGTATTCAATGTACTTGAATTGCTCTGATTTCTCTGTTTTTGTGTTGGGTTTGGGGGCATGTTTGCCCAGTAGGGTCTTGAAGGAGTAAATTTTGTCTTAGCTTGTCTATTTGCCCTATTTTTCTTCCTTTTTCTTCCTATACGCAGGTTTAGCTTTCACGGTCGCGTATACATGTGGGTTTTCCTTGAACAGTCACGTATCTACGCTGGTTTACTAAGAACAGTCGCGTATGCCTTGATTTTTAGCCTTAGTGGGAGGATTAAGTGTTGCTGGATGAGTTTGGATGATTTCCAAGTCTTCTTGGATGCTTCTGGAGTCTGTATACACCCTATGTTTCTAACCAGAGACTGATTTTAGTTTGATTTTTTAGAAATGTTCTTGTCATTCATTTTTTACTTTTTGTTTTGGGATTAGTGCATTAGGTCTCTTTTACCTTGGTGCTTTGTTTGGCTGATGTTTGTGAGTGGTTGCAGAGTTTGAGGGTTGTAGAGTCATCCTTTTGCTTTCATATCTCATTAAATTCAAAAATACAAAATATTTTGCTTTTTGCATAGTTATGCATTGCTTTCATTTTGCATTGGCACGGTACTTGCATTAGGTATGCTTGGTGAATTATAGTCATATTTTCATATAGGAATGATTGCACTTACATTTGAAGGAAATTTTTTGCACTTCACGTAGTAGCATACCTTGTTTTTCATTCTACACATTGCATTTGCATTGCTTGTTAGGTGTGCATTTTACTTCATGTTGTGTCATAACTTCATAAGTTGCACGACCATTACCCTTTGAGTAATCACAACCAAATAAAATCAATGCTTAATAAAATGAATTACACTCTTTTCTTTTCTAGGGCATCGACAAGATTAGGTTTTAGGGTCTTGGAATAGTTCATTATGAGTCAATTATCCAAGACCACTAAACAAAATGATTAGGTGTCTATCCAGGTGAGAGTGTGAAACCCTTGGTATAATTAGTGTTTCTCAGGATGCTCCTCTTACATGGGATTTAAGCACAAGGAAGTGCACGCAATTGTGATTGGGATGACCCCTGGTCACTTTCTATGAGCACTGAAGATATTTCCATGATTTTATTCGTATCTGGGGGCCTTTGAGGTATTGAATGGTGCACCCCTGGGTACCAATTGTGCTTTCAGGCTTCGGGCTTTGCTACCCTGCCCATACGGTCGATCCCACCTTTGACTGTCCGCCTGAGCATTGGTTATATTGAGGTGACCTTAGTTTCCTTACCTAGGTTATCGAGGGGGTATTTGCAGAGGTTATTCTACAGGTGTCCTGGCTAGGTAGGGTTCGGATAGCACAATCGCTATATGCGTTGAAGCTGAGGGCCACTATAATTGGTTATGAACCTTTGCTTGTTGTGTATGGGAGTCTCAAGCCTCTCCTAGGAGAGACATACTTGCTTCATTCGGGAGCTCACTTATCCTACCCTTGGTTTGCTTGTTGTTTGGCTTTAGATTTTCTTAGGTGTATGATCTATGCACAGTAGTTTGCTTAGGGTTGCATAGATAGATCAAGTCTTTTATTTTTGTTGAGTCATTGTGGATTGAGGTGCGGCTCCCCGTTGTTCTCATCGTTTAGCAGGTCTTTCACCTTCTACTTCTCCTCCTCCCTTGGGAGAGAGAGCCAAACAGTCCGAGCGGACTAGTCATCACTTTGATTCACACAGATATCTCACCATGAGTCATCATGGGTCTGAGGTTCTAGAGCTTTCTCCTTCCCTGCATCCAAGGATGGAAGTTGAAACTTCAAGCACATATGGAACTCCTCCTGAGTTTGGTCCTTATGGGGCTGGACCATCACATGAAGATTTCTCATAGTTTCATGATTACATTAGATCCAACCCCCAGTATTGGTTATACTATTCGGGTGAAGAGGCTCACAATGTACCCACCAAGACTGGACACATTAGATATGGCATGCCTGATATTCTTGATACTTGTCTGGCACCTCATGTTGAATCGATTGGTAACCCTGGTACTGCTCCTGGGGGCACATCCATTCCTTTCCATGTAGAGAGGTTTGGTAATAGTAGTCACATTGCACCGTCCACTCCTGCGGTGGAAATTCCTTCACGCACACATCCCAGACCTAGCACTAGTGTTCCTCTTCAGGGACCTCAACTGAGACATGTGACTATTGGGGTTACAAGATATATTCCTTCACATATTCCATCGTCTTCTTAGCCTGTTCCTTCAAATGCCTTTTTGACGCATCCTCTTCCTAACTCTAGTGGTCCTTTGGGCTGGGGTTCTACTGTAAGCCATGTCCATCATACGTCTGCTAACACTGTAGTGTCACAATCTCAAGTACCTCCTTATGTGTCAGTAGGTTATATAACTACTTATGGATCATCTCATGGAGTGTCTTGTGGACCAAATCATGGAGCTTCCCATATACCCACCTATGGACCATCTCATGGAACATCTCGTGGACCATCCCATGGTATATCCTATGGAGCTTCCCATGGACCTTCTTATGGACTGTATTACAGAAAAAACTATCAACCGTATGGGTACGGGTATCAACAACCCACTTACTCTTCTAACTATGGCTTTGTAGCACCTCATACTCAAGGTACTCTACATTACAATGTTTCCATGCAACCCTTCATGGGTCATATGGGAGGAGGTTATTATCCCACTGGCCAAGGCCATGGTGTGTATAGTAATCAACCTTATCCAAACCAGTCCTATTAGGGAGTGTGGCATCGACTGCCTCAACCTAGGCTCCCTTTCCTTGTGACCTTGAACTTACCTAATTTGTCAAGATTAATGAATGATCCTGTGTCTCATGATCCAGCATGGCTGACAGTCCCTACCAAGCTTCCTTTGGACATTCCCAAGTTCGAAGGTAAGGTTGGTGAAGATCGTGGTGAGCATGTCACAAAGTTCCACCTTTGGTGCTCTTCTAATTCCTTAACCGATGATTCTGTCTGTTTGAGGCTATTTCTACGCACCCTCATGGGTCATGCAGAGAAATGGTATATAGAGTTACCGAGGGGGACCTACGCTACATTTGATGACCTTGAAATGACTTTTCTTAATAATTTCCAGCTACCCGTAGGTTATGACATCGGTATCACACTCTTATCGACATTTTGGCAAAACAAAGCCACGCATATTTTGGATCATATTTAAGAGTGGCGTAGACATAAACGATTAATTAAAGCCTTTATACCACCAAAGTTTCTTCTAGAGTGGTTCCTCAAGTCATTGTTACCTTATATCGCGAAGGATGTTTCGACATCCCGAGTTCAAAATGAGGACCAAGCTATTTTTAGGGCTCAAGAGTTGGATTTGATCTATGCTCAGTCCAGACTCTTATATGATATTATCCCGAATGCTCCAAGATCCAATTTCGACCCCAAGATTAAACTTGAGCCACATGCTGATGGTTTTGTTGGCTCCACAAGTACCAAACTTGCAAACTTGGTTACGAAACAAGTGAGCTAGTTATCACTTAACCAACCTGCATCAGGAAAAGCCATGGCTTCGTCTCATCCTACCCAATCGGCGAGTGTGCTTTCAGTGCGAACGTGAAACCCAAAAGGCAACTAGCAACCTGGAAGGAATAAAAAAAAGGGAAAAATAATCGTAAGGGTGGGAATAAAAATGAAAATGGTAATAATAATGACAACAAAACGAACAATGCTAGGGGGGAAAAGCATCCTAAGTGTAAGGTGAAGTTTCCTTGTGAGTTGTGTAAGGATGATCACCTCACTCACTTTTTCCCTCGTATGGGGGATGCCTCGAAGTTCATAGCACAGGGCCCAACTGTGTTTACAAATACTTTACCTAATAATAAAAATATGAACTTGAGGACCACTGATCGTGGTTGTGCATTTGGTGGAACTCAAAACCCATTGAAGACCACTAGTGGTCACGGTTGCATCAACATGGTGAATGATGAAAATGTTGTGACTCGTGCGAAATACTATGGTTTGTCACAATCTAACCTTGGGAAAGAACCTGCTCCACCTGAGAGCTATTTGTGAATAGAAAAGCCTACAAATAATCCTGAAGCTCTACCTCACATTCCTAAGGGAGTCTTGAAGCGCTCAAGGTACAATCATAATGCTTGAGCTGCCCAGAACTATTCAATTTTCGAGGATTTGGGCCAGAATCCTTGTGCGATGTCTGCATTAGAATTGCTTCAGACTTTTCCTTCGCAGAGAAAGGCCTTGTTGTCTGCTCTTGGGGTTGATGATGATAGCTCTTCTTCCATGACCAAATTTGAAACTCATGGAATCCAACCTTGCTTGCCTTACTACATGTCTCTTTTCATTCATGTAGAATGTCTCAACAACACCATCATGTGTATTGTTATTGATGAAGGTGCTGCCGCTTCCGTGATGTCTTTGTCTTGTTGGAAGGGCTTAGGTTATCCCACGTTGTCTTAGTCTGCCAACATGTTGACTACTTTTGATGGTATATCGTTTCAGCTGCACGGTATACTTCCTTCTCTAGAGGTCCAATTGGGAGGGCATATTGTCGCGATCGAGGTTGAGGTGGTTGATGTGCCCCTTGACTACAATATTTTGTTGGGTAGGAACTAGATGTACAATATGCAAGTTGTAGCCTCTTCCCTATTCCGAGTGGTTTGTTTTCCATTGAATGGGAAGATTGTTACTATTGATAAAAAATATTTCTAGAATCTGAGTGTAAACGCATCATTAGGGAGCTTCTATCCCGATTATTAATCATTCTCGATGAGCAACTGAGAATGTGGGTGTGGGTATGTATTCTTCTCTCATGGGAACCTTTAGTTTTTTTGTGCCCATTTTTATGATTGGGTCTAGTCTTGGTGGGGCTTCATCCTCATCGAATTCGATATCCTTTCACACTTCTCATATGGATGATCCTTGGATTCTTCCTTCATTGAGTACTTCGAGTATACCTGTCAAGATAGACGTGTCATTGCCTGCAACAATAGTGGTGTATCAAGAAAATCTTGATCATGTTGTAGATCCTAGGCCCTCCTCTTCATGGATGGAGGAGGAGGACCCTTATGTGCTTCCTGTTTTGGCAGTAGAGTCATCTCACTCTCAAGAATTCCTTGATGGTTTTTTTCCTTCAGATGAAGCTATTCTTGAGGCCATATCCGGGATAGAAAAACCTTGGGAAGAGTTGCACCATAGATCATATTTCCTTCCTAAGCTTGATCGTTTAGAGTGTGATGACTTTAGTGCAATTCTAAGTGAGAAATTTGGTAGCCTCGTGGTCCCATTAAGCTCTTCCAGTCAGATTGCCGAAGGGAACATGGCTAACTTGTCACCAATGATTCCTGTCAACATTTCTTGTGATCCTGGTAAGATTGAGAACGTTTACATTGGGGCGGATTGTTCGCCTGATGAGATTAAAGAGTATACCGAGCTTTTTAAGAAGTTCCGTGATGTTTTTTCTTGGTCATACGAAGAAATGCTAGGTATATACCCTCGTATTGTCGAACACAAAATCAAAACCTATCCGAATGCAACAACCGGTTCGATAACGTTTGCGTGCCGTGAATCCTACAAAAGCACTTGCCATTAAAGCATAGATAGAGAAACTGCTCAAAGCTAGTTTTATTTATCCCATTCCCTTGATGGAGTGGGTTTCAAATCCTATTCCGGTGGATAAGAAGCAGGGAGCAATCTGAATATGCATTAATTTTCGTGATTTAAATCGAGCCTGTCCTAAAGATAATTTCCCTACACCATTTATTGATCAAATCTTCGATGAGTGTGCGGGAAGTGAGGTATTTTCTTTTATGGATGGATTTTTTGGATATAATCAGATACAAATTAAACTCGAGGATCAACATAATACTGCATTTATTTGTCCTTGGGGAACTTTTGCATATCAAAAGATGCCCTTCGACCTTAAAAACACCGGATCTACGTTTCAGCGGGCCATGAACTTGATCTTTCACGATATTAAAAAGATTATTGAAGTCTATTTGGATGATCTAGCTACTCACTCTCATTTGAGAGTGCGTCATCCTTATCATTTGTGATTAGTGTTCGAAAGATGCCGTCATTATCAAGTTCGTTTAAATCCTCATAAGTGCATCTTTTGTGTGAAGGTTGGTCATTTACTAGGATTCATAGTATCCAGAGAGGGTATTAGAGTCGATCCCTTGAAGGTTGAGGCAATACTTCAATTGCCTCCCCCGTGCAACATTCGACATCTTCAATGTTTACAAGATACGACGAAATTCTTGCGAAGGTTCGTAGTCAATTTTTCCAACTTGACTAAAGGCTTCATGCATTTGTTGAAGAAGGACACCCCTTTTTACTAGGATGAGCGAGCCCAAGAGTCTTTCAACGCTCTGAATAAATCCTTAGCAATGGCCCCCGTGCTTAGTCCACCAGACTATTGCCGTGACTTTTTGATTTATGTGGCCATGTCTCAGGAGACAGTTGGTATGGTATTGGTTCAAGAGGACGAGGAGCTCCATGAGCATGCCATATATTATTTGAGCTAGAACCTTATTAATGAGAAAATTCATTATTCCCATGTGGAGAAGCTAGCCTTAGCCACTGTTTATGTGGTTTAGCGTTTGAGGCATTACATCCTCCTTCACCAAACTTTGGTTGTAGCTCACATCAATCCATTTCAATTCATCCTCACCAGAAGGATGATTGGGGGAAAGTATAATAAATGGATTGTGATTTTGCAAGAGTTTGATCTTGAGTTCGTTTCGACGAAATTGAAGAAATCATTAATCTTTGTTGAGCTCATATCAGATTTCCCAAATTTGGATGAAGAGGAGGTTTATGAGGATTCTTTTGTTGATGAGCATATATTCTTCATCTCAACTACAGACCCTTGGTACAGAGATATTATCGTGTATTTGAAAACATTGAAGGTCCCTACTCACCTCTCACGGGATGAGTGGTGACGACTACATCACGTAGCGAAGAAATAACTCATAGTGGATGATACTTTGTACCACCGTGGGGTTGATTCCATTTTACATCATTGTTTAACTCATGATGAGGCTGAGCTCGTGCTTAATGATTTCCACGAAGGAGCGTGTGGTGGTCATTTATCTGGGCTTTCTACAGCCCAACAAATCTCAAGAGCAGGCTATTTTTGGCCATCCATCTTTAAATATCATGTCAATGTGGTCAAGAAGTGCCACCCTTGCCAGGTGTTTGCATGTAATATGCGCTCGCGTCCTACCCATTTGCATCCTATTGTCACCATCGGTCCCTTCACCAAGTGGGGGCTTGATTATATGGATTGCAACCTAGCTTCGGTTGGGGGGCACCATCATATTATTGTGGCTGTTGATTACTTCATGAAATGGGAAGAGGCTATGCCCATAGTTAAATCTGATAGTGAAACAACCGTGCATTTTGTATTTAACCAGATTATCACCCCGTTTGGCATTTCAAGAGAGCTTGTCACTGACCATGGCGGGCACTTTCAGAACAAAATGATGGAAAAGTTGGATTCCAAGTTAGGATATAAGCAAGAGCACTCCTCTTCTTATTACCCTCAAGCGAGTGGACAGGTTGAAGTAGTGAACAAGTCACTTAAGTCCATTCTCCTGCGAACCATCACATAGAGCAAGAATAATTGGCATATCATGTTGTATCCTGCTTTGTGGGATTATAGAACCACGATCAATACTAGCGACTGGTTTTTCTCCCTATCAATTTGTGCATGAGGTGGAGTCAATATTACGAGTTGAATGCAAAATTCCTTCTTTGAAGCTAGCGGTGGAGCTTTTACCAGAGACTTCCGTATTGGAAGAGCATTTGGTGTACTTGGAGCAACTTGATGAGTAGTGTCAAGATGCCTTAGTGGCTCTTGAGGTTAACAAGCATCACGTTAAGGTCCAGTACGATAAGTCTGCCCGTCCTAGGAGTTTTAGTGAAGGTGAATTGGTCCTTTTGTGGGATCAAGCTAAGGAACCCTTGGGTGCAGGAAAGTAATCCTATGTGGCATGGTCCTTACATGGTTAAGTGTGTCTTAGAGAAATGCACCTATGAGCTGGTTGATTATGAAGGGACAACCTTGGCGGAGCCTAGAAATGGGATCTATCTCAAAAAATACTATGCATGATCTTTAGCCAGGGCTGATTTTTGTATATTATTGTACAGTTTTGCATTTCATAATTAGGTTTTATTATGGTGATCAGATTTGTTGATTAGCTTTCGTTTTTTATGGAAAATGTCGATGGAGTCTTCTATTTACATAGGATTCACTGATGGTGCTAGCCGCCACACTCAAAACTCAGCTTCGGTTGCTTGGGTGATCTATACTCCTACGAGTCAAGTATTGTCTTCAGGAGGCGTATGTTTACGGCCTTCGTCAAACAATGTTGCTGAATATAGAGTCATCATTGACTTATTGTGGGATGCCATTTCACATGGTGTTCTTTCTCTTGAGGTACGTCTTGATTCGCAGTTAGTGTTTTCACAACTTAATGGCTTGTGTCGTATTAGGGATCTGACACTATTACGAAGATTCTTATGTGTTAGATTGCTAGAATGACAATTTGAGAGTATAACATACATTCATGTTCCAAGAAATTTTAATCAAGTTGCTGATTCATATGCTAACTATGTACTAGATTGGAATTTGTTTCATAGACCATAAGCATTTCACAAACACATTTTACACATGTAAATAGAATAATAATTGATCATCATAAATATTTTTCATTAAGTTCAAAAAAGGCGACGTCATCATAATACATAAGTGTCATATACAAAATTGGGGCTTTCGAGGCACCAAGATATACTACACGGTCATACAAAAATATACACCCAAGTTTCTAAGCCTGAGGTAGAGGAGGGTGTTGATCATGGTAGCATGCCACGTCTCTAGCTAGCCGGCGAAACAATCCAACCCATGCTCGTGGTACTCCAACCACCTGACGTTGCATGGTGTCAGGAAAGTCCTCGACTTGCAACATGGGAACTCTCTGTGTCAATTGAATAAAGTTCATGTGAATTCTCTAGAGTGTTCGCTCCACATCCGCACCCATGATCTCATAAATTCTTCCCCTCCATCAATGATGAGGAAATCCATCTAGCCGTCGTGGTCCTACATCTGCATATACATGAGAGAGTATCACTATGTGTCATCACACCAAAAACATGTCTTTTGATTTCATATATCAAAAAACACAAAAAAATAAATAATTCAAAAATCCAAAGTGGGTTTGGGATTTGTTACCTATGTCTCCATAAGCTGCTCCTAGTGGTAGGGGCATGTTTGGGTCACGATGAAAGTCGATCCCTGCATAGGGATAGTCATCTATGGCGATGAGCTGTCTCTGCCACCATGGAAAGAACTCTGTTGGGTAGGGCTTAGCCACCCTTCCACCTCCTAGTCTGCGCATGATGTTAGCCCAACGTCGCTGAGCTAGATCTCGGACTCCATGTGGATCAATTTCTACTTTGGGGCTTAGCCCTGGCACCCTCTCAAAAAATAATGTGCTCGGTATGCTTCCAAACCCAAAGTTTCGCACCCTACCCATATTGCAGTCATTGAGTTGTTATTTTATTTTGTTCAATAGTGTAGTACTCTAGTCATATATCGTGGGTCGCATGAAATCTACTGCATAGAACATCAGTGGCCTTGAGGCCTGGTGGATTGATTACAAACCTGCGATCTTTCCTAATGCCAATAGTATGGCTTTTAGCCCCAGAGTCTGAATCATTTTTGTTGGGATTTGAATCCCAACCTTCTGTGTATTGGTAAGGTAGTACACAACTATGTAGTCCTCTATAGTCAGCCCGCCTCCTGGCCCACGAGATCGAAAGTTCACCACCTCCCCTCATCGGGACAAACCAGTGATAAAATATATGTCCTCAACCTCAATGCTGAAAGACATCCCATCTATTTGAAAGGTTTTAGACTCTATATCCCAGTAATCTATTAGTAGCTGGAGTAATCTTCGCTTTGCCCTTAAGCTGCCAAGACACCAAAACATGTATAGACCACATACCCGTAATGTTTGTTGAGCCATGAGGTCAACCTGAACAGCTTCCTCAACATCACCATGTTCCCTCTC
The DNA here is from genome assembly GCA_001517045.1 of Pseudotsuga menziesii. Lineage (NCBI taxonomy): Eukaryota > Viridiplantae > Streptophyta > Pinopsida > Pinales > Pinaceae > Pseudotsuga > Pseudotsuga menziesii. Next base: position 137,433 of record LPNX010946196.1, read on the forward strand.
TCTCCATTCTAGCACCATCCTGCACATAAAAGACAAATTTTGTTCATTATTTGCCCATAAAAACCATGTTCGTGGCCCTATAAGTGACTGTCTACAAAACAACCACGTATTTACATGGATTTAGTGGAATTTTCTGCGTATGGTGAGCCCTATACATGGAAAAATGCCCGATATCCACGTGGGATGAAATGCTTAAGTTGGGATGGCCTAAAAATTTAATTTGACTGTGAAAACTTAAAATTTTTACATGAAAATGAAGGGGAGGGGCAAGGGAATTTACTTGGATCAAACGTGGAGGGATTTCACCAGACAATGTTCCCAGAATTTGATTTTGAAGTTCTAGACTCAAATGTACTATGGTGGGTAAAAATTCAAAATGGTATGAAAATTTTTAATTTTTCACTATTTTATAGAAATTTTTTGAAAATTTTACCCACTTTCTATAGTTGGTGACCATTTCTAACTGTTTTGGATCGTTTGAACTAATTTGATGTCGTAGGAGCCCGTTTTGAGTGCGGTTTGACCATGTCTTCGACCCCTTCATGCCTATTTCAGGTATTATATCTAAATTGGCATATAGGTTAGGATTTCACACCCGCTTGCATTTTGCATGGCCTTATGACTGTTTCATATTAACCCTAGGTACGAACCCATTCCATCTTGTCATAGAACCTTCATGCTGCTTTTAGAAGTGTCATTATGTGAACGATAGATCTTTCCCATACATGGGTACCTTAGTTAGATCCTGTATTGCATTTGGTGCCCATGCCGACATTTCTCCTTTAGGGTGTGGGAGTCCTTCGTATAGTAGCTCCATGTCTTTGAGCAAGAGCTTCATACTCCTCTTGAAATTTATGCTGGCCATTCCCCCGGGACTCCCTTGTATATGTCAAGTTGTAATTGCATTATCATGAGTTTTAATTTCCTTATTGAGCCTTATGCCAACTTCCTGACTTTGATTATCAGCCATATAGCCCGAGCTTGTCTCATGTCTATCCAATCAGAGCCTTTTTACATATCTTTTACAGCTTGATTCCCTATTTTTTACCAGGAGGGGATCTTCCCTCAAGTGTCGTTATCCTCCAGATACTTCCTTGCATTGAGAATAGGTATGTTCCACTGCTTGGAACTAGTTTGCTTGCTCCCTTGACACTCGTTTCCTCCTATATTTGTAACTATAAAGAACTTTTATTCTTTTTCAAGATTTTCAAAATATTTGAAAAAGTCCAAAAAAATAAAAAAACCAAGAATCCGGAAAGGGAAAGATGTTATATTTGGCAGTAGTTGAGTCGTATTGCCTTTGAACAGAGCACTGTATATCACATACGTTGGTTGGGTTATTAGTTTGACTTTAGGATTTGTACTCGTTACTTTGAGTTTATCTCCACCGACTGGTTTAGCTTCCAGTCCCTATGGAGCCAGTGTTGATGCCTCCTGTGTCATAGAGATGTCCCAGTTTGCATATAGATTCCATGCTGCCTACCTTCAGTCACCATTTTCCTATATGCTCTTGTTCGAAGGAAGTTGAATCCTGATTCGACCATTCCTCAGTTATCTTGACTTTGCATGTCGTCCATTCCCGGTACTATTACTGGTTCATGCACATCTTGTTCGAGTTCTTCCACATTATACAACATTGTTGAGTACCTCGTGTTGGTTGATGGGGGATGCCTTAATGCCCTCCTTCTAGTGGATTCCATCCCATCGACTTCAGATCATTTATTCTGGGTTAGGATTCTAGAGTCATTTGAGTGCCTTGAGATTTACAGTCATCAATGCTAGGTTCTCTCTCTATCGATAGTTTTGGGAATACATCAATGTCCCTTGATCGATGGATTCTTCCAAGTGTTCGACCTCAACACATCTATTCACACTTGTTAGATTTCTCTCTAGTACCTTGATTCCCATTTTCATTATCGGTGGGTGATCTCGCATTTGTTAACGATATACATTAATGACCGATAATCAGACGATGGACTACTATGTTCAACCTTGACACCTCTATTCGCATAGTAGGACATCTACTCGTAGCGTTTTGTGTAGAAGACCTTCCAGCTTGGTGGAATTCCACATATTATACCTTCTTGATCGTGTCAGTGTTCATGAGATTTCAGCTCTCGTGATTTGATTCCAGTGTATGTCAGATATCTTCAGCCATTATGGAGATCTTGATCCATTGTATATCTCCAACTTCTATGGAGATCTTGATCCATTGTATATCTTCATCATGGAGATTCTAATATATTATTTATTGTACGTGGTGATGACCACACATGTCACATTTTGTATATCATGCATATTCATGGCCATTGTACTCTTATGTATCCAGGACTGCTCTATGTTTTTGCAATCACATGCAAAGATTGATTATTGTACTATACTGATGTATTGATGGTTCTTCCACCTGGTTCTTCATCACTCCACTTCTGGGATGGATTTTATAATGTATTTTGGCCATCATGTTACCCCTCTGACCTCACACATTAGGGGGCATCTGTTATAGCTGATTTTACCACACATGGTTGATAAAAAATTTATGGCCTTCCCTGTCCTTGTGCAAACTCTTTAGACCCCATGGGCTGATATTATACCTTGATGTTTCCAAGTTTATCTATGAAAACACCTGTTTATTGCTGTACGTGACTTTTAATCCCATACTCGCGTGTACACGTGACTTCCGACCTCAAACCTGTGTACATCGGGATGTGTGCATAAATCCAAATAATTTTGGAGTTTTCCTTCATGTGTGTCCGATCCACTTGACTCTTGGCCTTTCATATGCCTTGAGATCGCTCGGATTTGACCCTAGATTACCCCTTTGGTGTGCTATATAAGGAACCCCTTGGATACATTGAAGAACAGGAAGTGAAGAGCAACAAAACTATAGTCCATTGTTGCCATAGCTTGCATATACTTGAGTGTGCATCCCTTTGTCCCTTTGGAGCACTTTGCATTCCTCCCAAGCTTGCCTTTGCTTGTGAGCCTTCTATCGAGAGATGGAGATTTGAGGTGGTGGAGGACTCGGTTTCTTTGGTTTGCAGACGTGCCGATAGAGGTTGTCACTTGTGTAATCTATGATTTGATTAATAGAAATATATTTTCCTGTCCAATAATGTGCATTTGAATGAATATTGAATCCATGGATATGTTTAATTGCTTATACATTGTTGATTATATATTCTAGAGTAGATCTAACACCATATTATATAACATGCTTGTCTTATTTGCTGTTGTTGAGAGCAAATTGCTAGCGCAAGCGAGATTGGAAAAAGCTCAATGGGGATCTACTTCAATCGTCCAGAATAAGGTATGATTTGAGGTCCCTTAGTGTTAGATGTTTGGTTTCTCTTGCATATTGGGAAAGGATTGATTTCTCGTGTCTAGCTATCTATTGTGGTACACCCCAAGCCATAGGAAGTTTTTCTCCGTAACACATGGGGCATTGGAATGTAGCACAAGCAGTTTTTAGGAAAAAAGGAAAATTTATGTAGGCAAAGGTCCACCATGGGTAGATGAAATCCATCTTATGCTGATCAAAAGGGAGTATCTCTATTTGATTATAGCCAGAAAAACCATCCATGAACGAAAATATGACACTTCAAGCATAGTTATCGATGATTTGATCGATGTAAGGAGTAGGGAAGTTGTCATTCATACAAGCTCGATTAAGATATCTAAAATCGATACAAACCCTAATTGTACCCTGCTTTTTGGTCACATGAACAATATTAGAAACCCATTTCATCAGCAACACAGGGTAAGTGACCCCAACCCTAAGAATTTGTTCAAATTCTTCCTTAATGGTCACTGCTTTTCGTGGATGTACTTGGCGTATTTTATGACAGACCGACTTGGCATCAGGGTATATGGCTTGATGACATGAATGATGATCGAAGGATCTATCCCTGGCATTTCTTTGTATGTCCAATTGAAAACATCTCTAAATTCCCTAAAAAGGATTGTATAGGATTCAATTTATGGAGAATACCAGTTTTGGCCCAACTGAATGTGCTCAACAACTCCATGTTTCACCAATATGTCAACTGTAATGGTCTTAGTGATATTACTCAGAATACCTTCAGACTCAACATTGTGAATGAGTACCGGTGAATGAGGAGTAGTTACAATATCATATGAAACTAGCGATTCAAAATTATCTTCTACCATTTGGTAATTGGGAATGAAAGAAGATCGATGATGATGATATTTCCAAGAATCTCATCTAAAGACATGACTTCCATAATGGATTCATCCCATGGAAGAGGTTGCAAAAGATAATCTAGAGATGGGGGGGGAATCTAACCAATATTGTAGATGGTAAGGGCCTGACACCACCACAAGGTGATCATTACTGACGGGGTCAGCAGTGGTGGATTGGGTAGATTGATAATTCTCTTCAAAATGACTCACAGATGTTGAATCAACAATTGACTTCCCTTTAGCCGAGGTGTCATGACTCATTGTGGAGATCATGTTAACAAATGCAACCTACGAAGGAGGAAGATGATTATTTGATGGAAAGACTCCCATAAGTGACAAATATTTAAGAAGGCCTACTCCTACGTTCTGATATTATGGAGCCGAAGAGGATAAGAGTGGAACATTGTTCATGGAATTAGAACTCGTGTCCGGGGAACAAAAATCCAACTAATTAATAGTAACAATCTTTCCTCGGAATGGGAATTGGAGCACACAAAATATGCATGATGCATCTTCCTGCATCGCATAGAACCATTTCCTACCTAGGAGGAGATTATAATCAAGAGGAGCATCGACAACTTCAACATGAATGGACGTTGATTTCCCCCTAGTTCGATCAATAGAGAGGACAATAATCCATAGGGTTGAAAAGAACGACCATCAAAAGCATTCAATGTTGTAGGTGAATGGTTAATTTCATGAGAGCTTATATGTCTCTAAAAAGACAGAGACATGATCGAGGTTGAGGCACCTTCATCTAAAACGATATGATGGACTTTATTCGCAATGAATTTCATAGATAGTTGAAAAGCTAATTGATGGGAGAGGATCGATTTAAAATCATCCAATTTAAAGGCGATAACATTGTTACTCTCAATATCCATAGCTCCAAGAAATGACAACAAATTCTTCCTCTATGTAGGACACGTTTGGAGTACTTCGAAGGTAGAAATAACACACGGTGCCTGAGCCAAATCTTCCAATAGCTTGTAGTGTTGAGCGGCATGTGCACTAGGATTAAATACTAATTTCTGAATTGTTCTCTTAGATGGTTGGAGGACCGCATCAAGAGCAAGTTTTTCAATGTGAAGAATGTTGGTAGGAGGAGGGACAAAAGCTGTAGTTTTATCAATTGGAGTGTTATCATTCTTTTTCTCTAGAGGAGGATCATAGTTCTGGGGTCTAATTGTGATATTAACTGATTCACTAGAAATCATTTTGACCTCATCGATGGAGGATGAGGGAGACCCCTGCAAGGATTGATGGTCAATCAATTGTTGTTGGGTAGTGAAAGGATAAGTTAAAAATGTTGGGGTGGAACTATTCTTTAGAAATTTACTAACCTCCTCACGACGAGGACACTCTTTGGTGAAATGGCCACCTCCACATATAAGGTAGGGGAATTTCTCCTTTCTCTTATTTCTATATTCAACATCTGTATTTTGTGTTTTATTATCTTCCTCTTGATTCATAGACTTCTTGGATTTGTTTCTTCCTTTTTTCTCTGTTCTTGAAGGTTCCGAGGATTGAACCACATTTGCCTCAATAGAACAACAGGAGCATAAGTGGTATCAGGATTGGTTACAGTCTGGCTAGTGGGATAAGTATGTTGGTTTTGTTTCTTCATGGATTTGGTCGTTGACTGTGTCTAGAAATAACCGAGTATGCCATCGATAGGTGGTTCCATCGAAGGTCATGAAGGGTCCGAGGTAGGACGAGGAGAATTCAGAATCATATCTTACAAAGTGTTTGACTGGGAATAAACCAAGTCTAGGTATTGAGCATGACTAATAGCGTGCTCTTCGGTAACTGCAACTCCCATGGAAACATCCCTTGAAATGGGTGAAAGTAATGACTTAGTGAACCAATCAACAAGTATCTGATCGGGAATGGGAGACTTAATCAACCTACGTTGTCATGTCCACTCATGTATATGGTCAGATATATGGGTGGAAGTGGTTTGACGGAGTGAGATCAAAAGATTTGTTCCCATTTCATATCTAATTGGTAATTGAAAATGCATACAAAGTTCCATTTCCAGAGTGTTGAAATCTAAAAAGGAATGTCGAGGCAATTCTATATACCACTTAGTGGCAGTTTCGGTGAGAGTTCTTTGAAAAATTCTCAAGTAGATGGAACCATCCATTAGAGAGTCTGATGAACACCACAAATGATGAGTCATTACATGGTTTTTAGGGTCTTCACTAGGTTTTCCATCAAAATTTTGTATATACAAAGGTAAATTTACAGGAATAGTTGGCCATGAAGGATCATGGTGAATATGGTCATTAATCAATCATGACAAATATGGTAGATAAAGCATAGCCAGAAATGGAAAATGTTGATTCAGTTGTGGATACTGGTAGTATTGTTAAAAAATCTATGTACCAGTAGGACCGTGAGCAGATTGATAAACAGGTGTCAATGGTACTCCTATAACGGGTTGGTTCGACGACGGTTGGTTTCCAAATGATCCTCTTGGTGTTCCTGCAGGTGGTGGGCCTCTAGGTGGTGTACCTCCAAATGGTGGACCTCTAGGTGGGACTCCGGATGGAAGACATCCAGGTGGTGGACCTCTATGTGGGCCTATAGATGGCATACCTCTGGGTGGCCCTCTAAACAAATTCACAAATGGCCTCCCAAAAGTGGGGACATTCACCCAATTAGGTCTCCCCCATGGGGTATTAGTATTACTAGGATAACAGATCTCAGGATAAACATTTCCTGAGGCAACGGGTTGATAATTTTGATTAACCATTGCAGGTTGATTCCTTAGGTAAGTATAACCCCATGTAGGTTCGTTAGACATAGGTTGAATCCATGGTGGTTCTCTTGTGATGGAGGAATGGATAACCACATTTGTGGTCGTGGAAGGTGAACTGACTATCAAATACCCTAAAGCAACACTTTACCCAACATTGGAATTAGTTTTCCCAGTTTCCAGAACAACTTGTGTCAGGGATTCCCTCCCAAGTCATGGGATTTATGGGTAAACTAGAAAAAGGTGGGAGAGTTTGAACTAACAGGGTAGGGATAGAAGTTTGACCCAAATCATAAGAAACTACACTCTAAACTAGTATTCCTGAAACAACAACAACATAAGACAGAACAACAGCATGGTATTCAAGACTGGATATTCATGAACACATAGGTGAGGGAGATAAAATTCACCTTCTTATGCATTTCCCCATCATGCGCAAATGTGCCAAAACACGCTCAAATAAGAGAATCACTCCAAACAAAAGGCTGGAGTGAGCTGGAGGGAGGGCGTTATATCCCATATAACCCTTAGAATGCTATAAAATCCCTATAAAAGTGTTTGCAGAGCATCAAAGGGATATACCCTAGGAGGTTTCGACTTCCAAAGGAGGTTTGGAAGATTCGCTAAGGTGACAGTGGTCACTCTCTCCATATTTTGCTTATTGGCTGCTTGGATTGCCATTTCAACCGGTAACACACACTATTAGATATGACAACAAACAAAGCAACAAATTGACAAACCCAAACCAAAACAAAAAAATCCAAAAAAGAAATTATGGAGTTGAATATGACCTACCTTGGTGCACCTTGCAGGGTATAACTAGGGTGTCCACTAGGGGTCGACGCTCTTTTCTCTATGCGGGACAATGTTGGTGATGATTCTTGTCTTTGGGAAAAAGGCGTCAGTGATGCTTTGTGATAGCAAACAAAAGGTGTCAAACAGAGGTCAATGCTCTGTCAAAGTGACCCAGGTGTGTTGGCGAATCTAGAGAACCAAAAAGAAGATAAAACCTTTAAGATAAGCAATCATTAATCAAACTTGAATTTGCTGAGTGTAAACACTTACCTGAGGAGGCATATGGAATTGTCTTAAGATGAATTTCACACCTTAAATCCTTAAATGAGAAATAAAGGAATTTTTTGAGAGCTTATAATCAAAAGCAAAACAAAAATTCATAGATATGATTAGTCCCTAGTGGAGTCGCCAATTTTGTTATCAGAAATTCTCAATCAATGCAGACACATATTGTTTCCCCAGTCTACATAGGGCATATCTAGAATAAAAGATTCACAACAATCCATCCTCTCCCTAGATTGTTAAACTACTTAAATGTCAAGCTTTCTTACCTCACTACGAAGGTGATCCTTGCCTTATGAATTCTCAAACGATCAATTGTACCTACAAAATAATGTAAGGAACAAGATACAAAAATGAAATCAACAAGATAATTCAATGATCTATACTAATGATCAAGGAGAAAAGTAATGAATAACTCAGATCAGGCACAAAGTATTCATGGGAAAGGGGAATGTATTTGTATTAACAGAATAAGGGAAGAAAACAACAACCAAAGCCTTGGTGTTGATGCTTTTTCCTCACAATGCCTTTTGACTGACTTTCACACACTCTACAAACTCTACAAATCTCACTCACAAAGGCACACTCTTTTCCTCCTATACCGGTAATGATTCTAGCAACATGAAGGTGCTCTCTTGGTCCTCCCCTATCATGATCCATGAAGCTTGTATATATAGGCCAAAGAGGGACGAAATGGGTTGAGATATTTTGGGAGGAAGGTGAGAGATTATCCCTAGAGGATATGGGTACTAATGTCACCTATTCCAAGCAGTTGGGATAAGCCTCCACAAGGAATTTCATCTAGAAGGTTCTCAAAATCTTCTCTTTTTTCCATTTAAACAAAGATAGCTCTCCTTGTGCACTAACAAGTGGTGCCAGTGCTCCTTGTCAATGGAAAACAAGTGTCATTGACGCTCTCTGTCATTGGGAAAGAGGTGCTGGGAAAGGCTGATGCTCTATGTCAGAAGGCAAAGGGTGCCATGCCTCTTAATATGAGCAAAAAGCTCCACCAAAAGATGCTTTGGCCAGGGAACTTCAGGCAATTGAGCAAAGTGACAACTTTTGGGTGTAACTCAGACTAACAAAATTACAGAGACGAAAAATACTAAGTGACTTGATTAATGAGCCTTCTATCACATTTTGAGGAATATACCTCAGGGGCTCACCCCCACTAGCAAAACCCATGGATACTACAACTATAGGTATCTAAAGGTCAACTCCAATGGTTAGTTGTTGTAAAATACCTCTTAAACCTCAATGCCATTATGTGAGAAAAGGGGGTGACATTGTTGTTACGTTGCTACTGTAGAATGAGTCAGTCATGTTAGTGGTAGCTTTTCAAAGGGGTTTGTAAACAGCCCATACTAAAACAAAAGAAACCTTCTTATTCTTTTCAAAAGACAACTAACAATAATGATACAACTATCCAGCTTTTGCCAATTTCTTGTACTTCCTCTAGAGCTCGGTCTTGCCCTTGAGTTATAATTGCAACATTGTTAATTACTAATGGCACACACATGGATGTAAATCATAATGAATGACTAAATGCTTTATATATTTCCTTTTATATCAATTCTTCAAGGTTTATCCTTCCTTTTAAAACACAACATTCCTACCTTTGCTGACCACAGTAATATTGTTAAAAATAATAATAATCCCGACGACTGAGCAACATTCATACTAGCTTTAGACACTTAAGATTTCTCTCAAAAGGGATAATTCTATTCAACCTCAAATTTTCATTCTGCAACGTACACATTTTAGACCGCTTTCAACATAAATTTTCCTGTAAACCCTTAACTAAGAATATGGGTCTCAAAGTGATCTTTACAATTAATACTTTAATCCTTAAATTTTTGACTATAATGTACCCATCATCAAGGGTGCAGAGTTATGGAATTATCATCCTATTAAGCCAAGATGCTCTATTGCCAATCATCTGTAACTAATAGGACTTACGCTTTGACTCCAATTCACAGCTTAACTTTGCAAGATAATTAACACTCAATAAATTAATTTCATTGGCGACAACATTCCATTCTGAATCATAACCTTGCAAACATTTATGTAGCATACCTCTTAGACCTAAGTGCCTTCTAGTGTGGAAAGGGTAAATGTTTTTTGTTTCGAAGATACTACAAAGAGTCAATTTTGTTAGCGGCAGACTTACATGGCACTTCATATAAAACATGTCCAATCAATATTAGATTATGTCGAGACCACGCACATTGTAAAACAATCATGCGACGATTTTCTTTAATGTAAAACTCCCCAAGATATTATTCGTAACCACAAGCATCGCATCATCAGGGTGCCCTGAAAAAAGTCCTACTTTGCGTGCAATATAACATTATGATAACCATGACATTATTTGAGTAACTTTTATAGTACTACAGTCTATTTACAGAATATGATCATATGAACTGAAATAGAATGAAGAAAATAAAACACAACATATCAGAGAGAGATGACAATAGAACACCATGAATCCCAAACATGAAAGAGACACCGAAGTACGTGGTTCACCTCATCCGCGAGGCTACGTCCACCAAAATTAGGCTTATCTTTTTTATTCAAAAAAATTCATCGATCAAGGTGTACAATCCACATCATAAGTGATGTGACCTTAGATCCTCATACAATAAATAGGAATCCTCATTCCGAGGCCAACATAAATAAAAACACCTTCGGATAAGCTACCCGAGTAGGTACTGCCTCCATTCTGGAGTTTGTTAATTCAACAATCAAATACATAACTATACCAATGTATAAGTCTCACTTATCATGAAGGTAAAATAGTTCAAGTCTCCCAGATAGGAAGATCCAATAAGGTCATCCATGAAGAGAATGACTCGACACCAGACAGTGGATGCATAAAGTTAACTATTGGGATTCAAAAGATACTAAATTTTATAATGATCTGGTATTAAAGCTTTTCCCAGGTATACTACGCTGAGACAAAATAATCATGATGAGGCATTAACTGCCTATGAGCAAAAGAAAGTGGTCCAATAAGGTGCTAAAGCCTTTCCCCAGTAGCCTATGAACCATGTAAAATGCATTTTGTGCATAACAACAAATCAAAGGGGCCCGATCTTGGAAAACAACGAGGAGGTCTTTGCAAATACCACCTAAAACAATTGTATTATCCCAGTAGCAATGATTTTTATTTCCCGCTCATTAAAACATTAAAAACACCAGAATAATTCTCTAGACTGTATATAATTCCAAATATAAATCAGTCCATGCTTTGAATACCGGGCTCAAATTTTCTATCCACCTAGGGTTGGTTATGTTTACGCAAACAAGGTACCCCCTTCGCCAGCTATGGAATCACCATAGATATCCAGGAAAAGGAGAAGAAAGGGGTTAAAACGCAGAACCAAAAGCATTTGGCAATCAGAGAAGTACTCCCTAGAGGGTAGCTATTATCGCAACTGAAGATAGAAAGGTCATCTCTAAAATTTCAGCACAGTAAATACTCAACGATCTCACAAGCCAACCTATTGAAATCTACATAGCCAGGAAAGACGCATCCAAAAAGAGCAATACATGGTTTCATGTCATGGTTTCATTTGAGTTGTATGGCATTTCCTGACTCCCAGAGACTTCGATTTAAAACAGGCTATAATCATCGGTCTGAGTATAATATAAAGGGTTCCCTATCATAAGAGGCTACGATCTCAGCCGCAGGACGCTTCTAGGTTCTCCTATATTACAATATCTAACACACAGGATGAAATAGTAGGGATCGGACCTTATCACAAGGAATCTACGATAGGTATATATATAACAACTACCTAGAAAAAGCCAGATCTAATGCGAAATGAAAACACACGGCCATAAATTCACCTATTGGGAACATTGCTTAGAACTTCTCTCAATAGACATGGAGATCAGTCTCTCCCAAAGAACGGAGCTCCTCTTTCCTTCAAGGCGTAGGAGCTTCTTTTCATAAACGCCGGAATCCTTCAGAACAATGCAGAGACTCCTTCTTATCATGCAACAATTTCCTCTCCAAATAACTTGCAGAGGTTTTTCTCTCAACACTAATGGAGCTTTTCCCTCTCGACATAGGGACTCCTTCCAGCAAAGTGGCTAGTGGTTTTTCTCCCCCCCTTCGCCTTTGTGTCTCACAACTTAAATAAAAATCCTGCAAGAAAACGACTATCTGCATGTCGCACAGAGTTCCCTCAACTTTAGGTAAAAAAGTTGTTGTTACCTTTTTAATGAGGTCGGATTTTTCTAAAAATTCTGTAATCCAAATACCATGAGTAGGCATACAGCCATCCAACATTCAAACCTACCCAAAAATCATTCCACTAATTTAGTGACTGTTTTTATTGATGGTTTTGATGGTTTTCTCTTGGTGTTTTTTTTGTTTTTCTTTAGTGTCAAAATCCTGCGTGTCATTCTCGTGATTCATGTTCAATACGGAGTTTTCAAATAGCGAGATCCCATCTAAGAGATTCATGTGCTCGATAAACTCTTAACAATAGTTGGGATGTTCGATGGAGGCAAACGCCCATATTTTGTTGTCGTTATAGCCCAACTATATTCTTCTGTTTATTTAATTCCTACTTCCCTTTAACCGTTCAACTTCTGTGAAGAAAGACATACACATAATCTCCGTCCCTCCTATTTTCTTTCTAAAATAGGAGGTAATGCTTATTTTTTCCTCTTTTGGAAAACGAGGAATGTATATGATTTTATCATACAATACCAATATTTTCCCTTATCTCAAGGAATTTCATCCTTAACCATGTCCTTTCCCTTTTTCAAGGTAAATCTTAATAACTACAAATAGTTATATGACTTCCTTATTAATCAAGGAGTTCCTCCTTTGAAGGAGGGGGTAACTGACACATGTTATTACATGGAAAATATATTATTCATTTAGAGGAGGGGGATTAAGTATGGGAGTCCCTCTTTTACTTATAAGTCTTCAAATATAATAATCAGACTCTACCATATTACTTCCCATTTCAGCCCACAATATTTGATATAAATGCAATATTCTATGCATCTCTAGGATATAAGTGTTATAGTTGATTTTACCACTCCAGGTGAATCACACTTTGTATGGCCTTCCCCTGTCGCTTTGCAGACTCCTTAGACCCCTTGGACCACTTTTTGTCCTTTGATGTTTCCGTGACCATCCCTAAAAACATGTGAAAATTGCTATACGCGACTTTTAATCCCTTGATCACGTATATACGTGGGTTTGACCCCTAAAACCGCGTACATCGGGATGTGTACAAAATCCAAATCCTTTTGGAGTTTGCCTTGACATGGATCCGACTCACTTGACTCCTGGACTTCCCTATTCCTTGAGATTGCTCAGATTCGACCTTTCATTACCCCTTTGAAAAGCTATATAAGGAACTCTATGGTACATTGAAGGAATATGAGAGAATTGAGAGCAAAGAAACTATAGTCCATTGTTGCTGGAACTTATGCTTGAGTCTGCATCCCTTTGTCCCTTGGAGCACTTTTGTGTTCTTCCCAAGCTTGCCTTTTGCTTGTGAGCTTGCTATCGAGAGATGGAGGATTGAGGTGGTGGAGGCCCAAATGGGGGATTCAGTTTCTCCAATTTGCAGACGTGCCGACAGAGGTTGTATCTATTGTAATCTCTGATTTATATTAATAGAAATATCTTTTCCTATCCAATAACGTGTGTTTGAATGAATATTTTATCCATGGGATGATTTCAAATGCTTATACATTGTTGATTATATATGCTAGAATAGATCTAACACCATGATATATAGTATGCTTGTATTGTTTACTTGTTGTTGAGGAAGTAATTTATCAATTCAAGCTGAAGTTGGAAAGCTCAATGGGGATCTACTTCAACCGTCCGGAATAAGGTACGAGGTCTGATCCTTTAGTGTTAGACATTTAATTTCTATTTCATATTGGAAAGGATTGATTTCTGGAGCCAAGCTATCTGTTGTGGTACCCCAAGCCATAGGAATTTCTCTCCGTAATAGAATTGGCGACTCCACTGGGGAGTTCCTAGTCATTTTGCCTTTGGGGGTTTTATCGGAAAAATGGGCTTGATATTATTGACTTGCTCTTTGTTTCTCGTTGTTTCTGTGTTGCATTTTATACTATGTTCATCCATTGACACTCCCCTTTATTGGTTTGACCCTTGGCCTACTTTTTACCACTGCCTTCTCTGTATACCCAGGTTTTTGGCCAAAAGTCGCGTACATACACAGGTTTTTGGCCGAAAGTCGCGTATACACGCAGGTTTTTGGCCAAAATTCGTGTATACACGTAGGTTTTTGGCCAAAAGTTGCATATATACGCATATGTTCTTTAAACAGTCACGTACATCCTCCCTTTTGGTGAGTTTGATATTGTGGGAAGTTGTTGGGTGGGTTGTGAGTGTGGTTGGGTCTTCCTTGGGTCTGATGTTGTCTGTTGGATGCTTCCTTTGTGACCAGAGACCGCTTTTTCATTGGTTTTTCTTTGAAAGTAGTTTTAGTCATTTATCCTTTTTGTTTTTCCATTAGTGCATTACTCTTTTTTGTCTCGGTGTCTTGCTGGGCTTGTGTTTTATACTTGCTGCAGAGACTGAGAGTTTTAGATGAATTTTATTGCATTTTTCATTCTTTTATATTGAAAAATACAAATTAGTTGCACTCTTAGTTGCATCTTAGATATGGATTTGAGGAGGTACTTGCATTGGATTGCTTAGATGAGAGTTTTATTTAGGATTTCATATAGGAAGGATTGCATTGGCATTCAAAAAGGAATATATATTTATGCATCTCATGTAGTGGCATACCCTATTTTTCATTTGACAAAGATTGCACTTAGCATTGTTTGTTATGGTCTGCATATTTATTTCACCGCTGAGTCATAATGTCATTAGTTGCACGATCATTTCCTTTTGAGTAATTACAACCAATTAAAATCAATGCTTAATTAAAATGAACTACACTATTTTATTTGATAGGGTTCACCAACAAGATTAGGTTTTAGGGTCTTGGAATAGTTCATTGTGAGTAAATTCTCCAAGACCACTAAACAACAACATGTATGTGTCTGTCCAGGTAAGAGTGTGAAATTCCTTGGTATAATTAGTGTTTCTCAGGATCCTCCTCTTATAAGGGAGTTAAGCACGAGGCAGTGTGAGCGATTATGATTGGGATGACCCTTGGTTGTAACTGAGTAGCATTGGAGATATTTTCAAGATTGTATTCGTATGTGGGGGCTCTTTTGAGAGTTTCAGGCTTTTCTACCCTACCCATACAGTCAATCCCACCTGCGACTGTCCGCCTGAGCATTGATTATATTGAGGTGACCTTAGTGGCCTTACCTAGGATATCGAGGGGGTACTCTGTAGGGGTTATTCTGCGGGTGTCCTGGCCAGGTAGAGGTCAAACAGTACTATCACTTTATGCGTTGAAGCTGAGGGCCACTATAATTGGTTACGTACCTCTGCTTGTAGTGTATGGGAGTTTCGAGCCTCTCCTAGGCGAGACATACCTGCTGCATTCGGGAGCTCACATATCCTCCCCTTGGTTTTCTTGTATTTTGGCTATAGATTTTCTTAGGAGTATGCTCTTTCTGTGCTAGTTGGCCTTTGGGATCACGTTTACTTGAGTATATTTATTCTCTCTTGAGTTTGGGTCCTTTTATTTTCGGCATGCCTAGTATCCTATCACCTGTCATTGGTCCTAGTACGGACCCTGGTGTCAGACTTGGGGGCATCATAACCCCTTACCGTGCTCATAGATTTGGGAATGCTCATATTCCATCCTCTACTCCATTTGTGGAGGAATTTTATTCCTTTTGCTCGGTATTTACATCGGTGGTCACCCTCATTGGGGTGGTAGTGGATGCGTGAATGTTGGGTCTACACCTTACTTTCCTTTTTATGTCCCATCATTCACTACATTGTTTCCTTTGGGTGCAGTTGTCATGATCATTCCTCCCTATATCCTATAGTTTGGTTTCTTTATTGACTATTTTGGGTTGTTTTGGACTAATATGGTTGTCATGTAGGGTCCAGTTTTGTACACTCTCTCTGAGGTTTTGACTTGTTCGTGCCTATCACAAGTTTCATGTCTAAACTGGCATATAGGTTAGGATTTCACATCTGCTTGCATTTTCCATGACCTTATGACTGTTTCATTTTAACCTTAGGTACGAACCCATTCCATGGTATCACAGAACCTTCATGCTGTTGTTAGAAATGGTACTATGTGAATGGTAGAGCTTCCCTATACATGGGTGTCATCGTTAGATCCCTTTTGCATTTGGTACCCATGCTGTGAGTCCTCTCTTAGGTTCGGGAGTCCCTCTTTAGTCCTGCCATGTCCTTGAGAAAGAGCTTCATACTCCTCTTGAACTTTATGCTGGCCATTTCCCTGGGACTCCCTTATGTCAAGTTGTAATTGCATTATCATGAGCTTTTCCTGCCTCATTGAGCCTTATGCCGGCTTCCATGACTTTGAGTTTCAGCCATATAGCCTGAGCTTGTCTCATGTCTAGCCATGCAGAGCCATTTTATATATCCTTTGCAGCTTGATTCCCTATTTTTACCGGGAGGGGACTTTCCCTCGAGTGTCGCTATCCTACACATGTATCCTTGCATTGAGCATAGGTATGTTCCACTACTTGGAACTAGTTTGTTTGCCTATATGACACTCATCTCCTCCCAGTCTGTAACTATAAAGCAGTTTTATTCTTTTTCAAGCTTTTTAAATATTTGAAAAAGTCCAAAAAAATCAAAAAACCAAAAAGTCGGACAAGGAAAGATGTTATCTTTGGCAGCTGTCGAGTCGTGTCGCCTTCAAACAGAGCACTGTATATCACATCCATTGGTTGGGTTTATAGTTTGAATTTAGGAGCTGTACTCATTTATCTGAGTTTATCTCCACCCACTGGTTAAGCTTCCAGTCCCTATGGAGCCTCTGTCGATGCCTCCTGTGTCATAGAGATGTCCCAGTTTGTATATCGAGTCTATGCTGCCTTTATTCAGTCACCATTCGCCGTTATGCTCTTGTTCGAAGGAAGTTGAAATTTGAGTCCGCCATTCCTCAGTTATCTTGACTTTGCATGTCGGCCATTCCCGGTACAGTTACTGGTTCGTGCACCTTATGATCGAGTCCTTCCACATTATACAAGTTTGCTGAGTACCTTGTGTTGGATGATGGGGGATGCCTTAATGCCCTCCTTCCAGCGGATTTCATCCCATCGACTTCAGATCATTTATTCTGGGATTGGAATCTAGATTCATTTTGAGTGCCTTGAGACTTGCAGTCATCAGTGGCAGGTTCTCTCACGATCGACAGTCTTTGGGAATACATCAATGTCCCCTGATTGATGGATCCTCTCAAGTGTTCAACCTCAACACATTTATTCACACTCGTTAGTTTGTACTCTAGTACCTTGATTCCCATTTTCATTATCGATGGGTGATCTTGCGTCTGTTAATGGTGTACATCAATGACCGGTAATCAGACGATGGACTACTATGTTTGACCTCGACACCTCTATTCACATAGTAGGACATGTACTCGTAGTGGTTTGTGTAGAAGACCTTCTAGATTGGTGGCATGTATTATATGCTACCTCCTTGATCGTGCCAGTGTTCATGAGATTTCAGCTCTCGTGACTTGATTCCAGTATATGTCAGACATTTCCAGCTATTATGGAGATGTTGATCCATTGTATATCTTCAGCCATTATGGAGATCGTGATCCTTTGTATATCTTCATCATGGAGATTCTGATCTATGTATATTGTACGTGGTGATGACCACTTATGTGATATCTTGTATCATGCCTATTCATGGCCA
>LPNX010946196.1:155585-168775 GCA_001517045.1 Pseudotsuga menziesii
TAGGGGGAATCTATTATAGCTGATTTTACCACTCCAGGTGAATCACACTTTGTATGGCCTTCCCCTGTCCCTCTGCAGACTCCTTAGACCCCTTGGACCACTTTTTGTCCTTTGATGTTTCCTTGAACATCCCTAAAAACATGTGAAAATTGCTATACATGACTTTTAATCCCTTAATCGCGTATATACACGGGTTTGACCCCTAAAATCGCGTACATCGGGATGTGTACAAAATCCAAATCCTTTTGGAGTTTTCCTTGACATGGATCTGACTCACTTGACTCCTGGCCTTCCCTATGCCTTGAGATCGCTCGGATTTGACCTTTCATTACCCCTTTGAAAAGCTATATAAGGAACTCTATGGTACATTGAAGACATATGAGAGAATTGAGAGCAAATAAGCTATAGTCCATTGTTGCTGGAACTTATGCTTGAGTCTGCATCCCTTTGTCTCTTGGAGCGCTTTTGTGTTCTTCCCAAGCTTGCCTTTTTCTTGTGAGCTTGCTATCGAGAGATGGAGGATTGAGGTGGTGGAGGCCCAAGTGGGGGATTCAGTTTCTCCGATTCGCAGACGTGACGACAGATGTTGTATCTATTGTAATATCTGATCTATATTAATATAAATATCTTTTCCTGTCCAATAATGTGTGTTTGAATGAATATTTTATCCATGGAATGTTTTCAAATTCTTACACATTGTTGATTATATATGCTAGAATAGATCTAACACCATGATATATAGTATGCTTGTATTGTTTACTTGTTGTTGAGGAAGTAATTTATCAATTCAAGCTGAAGTTGGAAAGCTCAATGGGGATATACTTTAACTATCCGAAATAAGGTACGAGGTCTGATACTTTAGTGTTAGACATTTACTTTCTATTACATATTGGAAAGGATTGATTTCTGGAGTCAAGCTGTCTGTTGTGGTACCCCAAGCCATAGGAATTTCTCTCCGTAACAATAAGTTATTAGGGAAATGGATTATTACGCATAATACCTTGGGCGTGACAATTGTGTTCTTTATCTGTTGTTAATATCTTGCTTTATTAACTGGTTCTTCTTTTCATAGTGGCCCTACTCCAGTAAGCCATTCAGTTTTCCGAAGGCTTCTTGATGGTAGTCCGTCCTGATTATTGGGTTCCCCAAGGCTTTGTTAGGCCTCAACCCTTTTTCATTTAGTGGGATTCATCCACAATTTTTTTTTAGTCGCACACTTTTGTCAGCCTCCCCCTCGGTGTCATATACTTACCCTAAGGATCCTTAACCATTCGTTTTTAGACCAGCATTGAGCTATGTCCATTAGGAACTTAGATCGTATTGATTTTAAAGTTTTACTGGAGGGGCCTTGGCCTTGAGCTCCTCCCCAGAAAACTGAGTACAATATTCATAAATTCAAAATATTTGGGGTTTTCAAGAGGGATCTTACATCCTCCCCCCCTTAAGAATAACACCGTCCTTGGTGTTCTTGTTTTCCAGCCAATTTGTTTCTTCCATTCTGTTGTCGTTTGTTCTTTTCATCCGGATCTCTGTCAATCTTTCGGGTTCCTTATCAAGTTGTTATCGTTCAAGACTTGTATTTTCCTGCACACATGTTCGGGTCTAGCCCAACTTTATTCAGTAATCCATGTTCAAAAATATAATTTAAACAAAAGCCACAGATCCTTTGTGTTGTAATAATCTGCAATTTTGGTGTCATAATACCAATCACTTTCATAATGCAATTCATTCATCAATAAACATAATTACTACCCTTTCGGGGGTTGGTCCAACCTTTGGATAGTTATGTCATCCTCGACCTGAGGAAGGATCCTTTCTTCATATTTCACATTAAGCATGTAATAGTTTTAATTACCTAAAAATTCGTTAACACGTTTCATGTTTGTTACGTTTACAACCATCTTTGATTTTCTTTTTCCAATCTTATGTGGACTTACAACAATTTCTGAGGTTACTCTTCCTTTTAACCACTAGTTAAAAGTTTTCCCCTCAGTGACATCAAATAGCGTCCTGAATTCCAGATGTCCAAACTTTGCCTAGGTCTTTTTGCCACACCATATGCCTAACACCAATGTGCTCACGCAGCAATCGCTTACCTAACACCATTGTGCTCCTGCAGCATATATGCCTAACACCAATGTGCTCATGCGGCAATCATTTGCCTAACACCATGGTGCTCCCGCTGCATTCAAATTTTCCTTGTTCTTATTCAATATAAACTTTAACCTCGACTATTTGTAACGCACACTCCTTGGTGCTTAGCATGACTTTACTATCATTGTCCCGATTTGTGAATCGGCTACACAGTCAGTCAAAGCATTCATTGATAACCCAAAGTTTCAATAATTAGCAATGATTTTAATAGTTATTCACGAGTTATATAACCCTGTAATTCATCTAGAAAAATCACCCCTTACTCTCTTCTAAGCATTTGGGCGCAACTTATAAACGCAGGAGGATTCTACACACCGCAGTGCACATCGATTACATCAATGGTCAGAATGAAGCTTTCAATGTCAGTATAACATCATCCACAGTTAATCCTTGGTTTATCAAAACTCGAAATTCGACAATTTATAATGAGTCAAACGTCACCCATAATTAACCTTATCAATTAAGGCACTGAATTACTAACAGCCAATTTCGGCTGATAGTATTCCTAGCAAATCCTGCAATATTAACATATAACATTGTACAACATTCATCAATTAATTTCAATAACTACATCTTCAGACGTCCTTACTCGTCTATATTTGGATATTCGCTAGTGAAGGGATATTCCAGCTTTATTCCACATTCACGAGTGGCGATGCTAGGGATACGATCATTCCAATATCATTAGTAACTCAAGGTAAAACATAATTTCCTATCTCAGCTACTTATGTCGTATCGTACAACTTTTCTAGCTCATCTAAATGTGAGCCTTTACATAGGTGCACTCTTTCTACACAACCAGTAACATTAGGTACAACACACCATGCTTTTTACCTTAGCTGAATTGTAGGCCAAGTCCATAAGCCGTCTGGTTTCCTTTTGAAGAAATTCTGTAAGGAATGTTGTCATTTTGGTGAAAATGTATAAGAGATCAATGATGCCAATGAATTTGTATAACTAGCTGCATAACCCCAAATTCTTGCAAACTAATAATTTCATTTAAATGATACATTACAACAGTGGTGTTATTGTAACTAACTTGAATACTCCTCCCAACTACTCTGAAAATCAAGTTCTACCCTTACTTAGCATTTGTTTAGTATTCTAAGGATATTCAATATTCACAAGTTAACCAACAACTTCTGATCAGGAAGTTAACAGCTATTATTATACTCAGTTTTAGAAACCAAATTTACTTCTCTCATCATTCACTTATTATGTGCAACAACAAGCCATTTCTAGGTTTATTGGTTCACGGTAGCAAGACTAGATTAACGATATCAAAACATAATTATTTTTCTTATGACATATGCAATCGTAGTTGTTTTGACTAGCATGTAACCATGCGATTAAATGAAATCTTGTGTTCCCGGTTTACATGAAAGAGGTGTTCCACATTAAATACATTTTATCTAATGTTAGTATTGGTAGCTTTAATACCTCTAACATTTATTTGGTACAATTTGTATTTGTACAATCTTGACCATATAATATAAGTCATTAGCATAGCTACTTATTTTAGCGTCACTTATCTTTGTTTAAACCATTTTACTATAGTTGCAAAAAATCTTGTAGAGTGTCAAGGTAATACGGTGACTCCTAAATGGTCAACTTATTAAGTTCTCCTTAACCGCTACCTTGATATCTTCAATGGATGTCTACCTAATCCCTCTACATTATACATCCAACATAACTTGATACTCTAGTATTAATGCATGTATAGACCGTCTCAAGGATTCTATAACTAAATTGCTTTAGACTGATCATTCTCAAAATGTTATAGTTAGTCTTATTCAGGTACCTTAATAGAAATTTTCCAAAACTTCTTTATAAACTATATTCTCGACATGTCAAATTATCGAAGCTATGTTTTCCCAAGGATTCAATATAATTAATCAAATGTTACCGTCTTGGTAACATTCAATAATAAACAAGGAATCATACAGACTCCAAATGTTACTTTTCCACTGAGGATTCCATTTTTTGCCTCTAATCCCCATGTGATGTTGCTTCTTGTAACCCTGCGCACCTGCATTATTTGCTCACAAATTCTTTCCCAAAATAAGTTGCAGCATACTCTCATAAAAACAATTATATAGTAACAAGTTCCTATTTGAATGCAACAAAACATACTTGTGTATCATATCAATGCTTTACTTCCTCTTCAATATCCTTTCTTGATGTGTTAATATTATGCACTTAGTCTTACTAAAAAAAATTTCAACTTGTAATTTACTCATCAATACATATGTAAAACAACATAAGTATATCTTGCATAGATATATTGCATCAGGACTAATATCATCTTCATTTTCTCATTCATCAAATCAAACGTATAACCTTTCCGGTATTTTGGTTCATGCAACTAACTCCATGTATTGCACATAATTTTAAGAGAAACCCGTGCCAACTAGTTTAGTTCAATGATCTTAAACATTCAACAATATTTCCTTTTATAGCGTGCATACAAATAGGTAATTATAATATCTCATATTCAAATCATATAGTTCACAACATACCTGTATGTCGATGAGTCCATTAGGTCCGAGCGTTGTAAACTTTGCTCTGATACCATATGTAAAATACCTCTTAAACCTCAATGCCATTATGTGAGAAAAGGAGGTGATATTGTTGTTACATTGCTACTACAGAATGAGTCAGTCATGTTAGTGGCAGCTTTTCAAAGGGGTTTGTAAACAGCCCATACTAAAACAAAAGAAACCTTCTTATTCTTTTCAAAAGACAACTAACAAAAATGATACAACTATCCAACTTTTGCCAATTTCTTGTACTTCCTCTAGAGTTCGGTCTTGCCCTCGAGTTATAATTGCAACATTGTTAATTACTAATGGCACACACATGGATGTAAATCATAAAGAATGACTAAATGCTTTATATATTTCCTTTTATATCAATTCTTCAAGGTTTATCCTTTTAAAACACAACATTCCTACCTTTGCTGACCACAATAATATTGTTAAAAATAATAATAATCCTGATGATTGAGCAACATTCATACTAGCTTTAGAAACTTAAGCTTTATCTCAAAAGGGATAATTCTATTCAACCTCAAATTTTCATTCTGCAACGTACCCATTTTAGACTACTTTCAACATAAATTTTCCTGTAAACCCTTAACTAAGAATATGGGTCTCAAAGTGATCTTTACAATTACTACTTTAATCCTTAAATTTTTGACCATAATGTATCCATCATCAAGGGTGCAGAGTTATGGAATTTTCATCCTATTAAGCCAGGATGCTCTATTGCCAATCATCTGTAACTAATAGGACTTACGCTTTGACTGCAATTCGTAGCTTAACTTTGCAAGATAATTAACCCTCAATAAATTAAATTCATTGGCGACAACATTCCATTCTGAATCATAACCTTGCAAACATTTATGTAGCATACCTCTTAGACCTAAGTGCCTTCTAGTGTGGAAAGGGTAAGTGTTTTTTGTTTCGAAGATACTACAAAGAGTCAATTCTGTTAACGGCTGACTTACATGGCACTTCATATAAAACATGTCCAATCAATATTAGATTATGTTGAGACCACGCGCATTGTAAAACAATCATGTGATGATTTTATTTAATGTAAAACTCCCCAAGATATTATTCGTAACCACAAGCATTGCATCATCAGGGTGCCCTGCAAAAAGTCATACTTTGCGTGCAATATAACATTATGATAACCATGATATTATTTGAATAACTTTTACAGCACTATAGTATATTTACAGAATATGATCATATGAACTGAAATAGCATGAAGAAAATAAAACACAACATATCAGAGAGAGACGACAATAGAACACCATGAAGCCCAAACATGAAAGAGACACCGGAGTACGTGGTTCACGTCATCTGTGAGGCTACGTCCACCAAAAGTTAGGCTTATCTTTTTTATTCAAAAAAATTCACCGATCAAGGTGTACAATCCACATCATAAGTGATGTGACCTCAGATCCTCATACAATAAATAGGAGTCCTCATTCCGAGGCCCACATAAATAAAAACACCTTCTGATAAGCTACCAGAGTAGGTATTGCCTCCATTCTAGAGTTTGTTAATTCAACAATCAAATACATAACTATACCAATGTATAAGTCTCACTTATCATGAAGGTAAAATAGTTCAAGTCTCCCAGATAGGAAGATCCAATAAGGTCATCCATGAAGAGAATGACTCGACACCAGACAATGGATGCATAAAGTTAAGCTTTTCCCAAGTAGACTACGCTGAGACAAAAGAATCATGATGAGGCATTAAGTGCCTATGAGCAAAAAAAAGTGGTCCAATAAGGTGCTGTTCCTTTCCCCAGTAGCCTACAAACCATGTAAAATGCATTTTGTGCATACAACAAATCAAAGGGGTCCAATCTTGGAAAACAGCGGGGAGGTCTTTGCAAATACCACCTAAAACAATTGTATTATCCCAGTAGCAATGATTTTTATTTCCTGCTCATCTGCTCATTAAAAAATTAAAAACACCAGAATAATTCTCTAGACTGTATATAATTCCAAATATAAATCAGTCCATGCTTTGAATACTTGGCTCAAATTTTCTATCCACCTAGGGTTGGTTCTGTTTACATAAACAAGGTACCCCCTTCGCCAGCTATGGAATCATCATAGATCTCTGGGAAAAAGAGAAGAAAGGGGTTAAAACGCAGAACTAAAAGCATTCGGCAATCAGAGAAGTACTCCGTAGAGGGTAGGCTATTATCGCAACTGAAGATAGAAAGGTCATCTCCAAAATTTCAGCACAGTAAATACTCAACGATCTCACAAGCCAACCTATCAAAATCTACATAGCCAGGAAAGACGCATCCAAAAAGAGCAATACACGGTTTCATGTCATGGTTTCATCTGAGTCGTATGGCATTTCCAGACTCCCAGAGACTTCAATTTAAAACAGGCTGTAATCATCAGTCTGAGTATAATATAAAGGGTTCCCTATCATAAGAGGCTACGATCTCAGCCATAGGACGCTTCTAGGTTCTCCTATATTACAATATCTAACACACAGGCTGAAATAGTAGGGATCAGACCTTATCACAAGGAATCTACGATAGGTATATATATAACAACTACCTAGAAAAAGCCAGATTTAATGCGAAATGAAAACACACGGCCATAAATTCACCTGTTGGGCACATCGCTTAGAACTTCTCTCAATAGACATGGAGATCAATCTCTCCCAAAGCATGGAGCTCCTCTTTCCTTCAAGGCACGGGAGCTTCTTTTCATAAACGCCGGAATCCTTCAGAACAACGCAGAGACTTCTTCTTATCACGCAACAATTTCCTCTCCAAATAACTTGCAGAGGTTTTTCTCTCAACACTGATGGAGCTTTTCCCTCTCGGCACACGGAATCCTTCCAGCAAAGTGGCCAGTGGTTTTTCTCCCCCCCTTCGCCCTTGTGTCTCATGACTTAAATAAAAAGCCTGCAAGAAAACGGCTATCTGCATGTCGCGCAGAGTTCCCTCAACTTCAGGCAGAAAAGTTGCCGTTACCTTTTTAATGAGGTCGGTTTTTTCTAAAAATTCCGTAATCCAAAGACCATGAAGAGGCATGCAGCCATCCAACATTCAAACCTACCCAAAAATCATTCCACTAATTTAGCGACTATTTTTACCGATGGTTTTGATGGTTTTCTCTTGGCGTTTTTTGTTTGTTTTTCTTTAGTGTCAAAATCCTGCGTGTCATCCTCGTGATTCATGTTCAATATAGAGTTTTCAAATACCGAGATCCCATCCAAGAGATTCATGTGCTCGATAAACTCTTAACAATAGTTGGGATGTTCGATGGAGGCAAATGCCCATATTTTGTTGCCGTTATAGCCCAACTATATTCTTCTATATATTTAATTCCTACTTCCCTTTAACCGTTCAACTTCTGTGAAGAAAGACATAATCTCCGTTCCTCCTATTTTTTTTCTAAAATAGGAGGTAATGCTTATTTTTCCCTGAATGTATATGATTTTATCATACAATACCAATATTTTCCCTTATCTTAAGGAATTTCATCCTTAACCATCTCCTTTCCCTTTTTCAAGGGAAATCTTAATAACTACAAATAGTTATATGACTTCCTTATAAATCAAGGAGTTCCTCCTTTTGAAGGAGGGGGTAACTGACACATGTTATTACATGGAAAATATTCTATTCATTTAGAGGAGGGGGATTAAGTATGGGAGTCCCTCTTTTACTTATAAGTCTTCAAATATAATAATAAGACTCTACCAGATTACTTCCCATTTTAGCCCACAATAGTTGATATAAATGCAATATTCTATGCATCTCTAGGATATAAGTTATTAGGGCAAGGGATTATTACGCATAATACCTTGGGGGTGACAATTGTGTTCTTTATCTGTTGTTAATATATTGCTTTATTAACTGGTTCTTCTTTTCATAGTGGCCCTACTCCAGTAAGCCATTCAGTTTTCCGAAGGCTTCTTGATGGTAGTTCATCCTGATTATTGGGTTCCCCAAGGCTTTGTTAGGCCTCAACCATTTTTCATTTAGTGGGATTCATCCACAATTATTTGTTTTAGTCGCACACTTTTGTCAACCTCCCCCCCGGTGTCATATACTTACCCTAAGGATCCTTAACCATTCGTTTTTAGACCAGCATTGAGCTGTGTCCATTAGGAACTTAGATCGTATTGATTTTAAAGTTTTACTGGAGGGACCTTGGCCTTGTGCTCCTCCCCAGAAAACTGAGTACAATATTCATAAATTCAAAATATCTAGGGTCTTCAAGAGGGATCTTACAGTTGTGTTCTATCATTAATGCCATATCAACATTCAATGGTACCTCTAGCTTTGCACAGAGATTTCATTCTTATATGTCAGATCAGGCCTTCAAAGTATCCCGCCAAGATAATGAAGCTCAGGAAAAAAAACCAAATCCAGGACACTTCAGACCAGAGAATTGAATAGTTCAGCCATTGTTGCGCTAGAACCATACCGCCTTTACCAAGAGGGATGAGGTATACAATAACTCCATAAAGAATATGAGAACCTCCCCCAAATATCCCAATACATCCATACATCCAATTCACATGCTCTCCTCAACAATGACAACACAACCTTTATATATACATATTCATTCATTGTATATATTGACCTTTCATCATGCTCACTTTAATACATATATATTTAGCTTCATATATACCTTCTTTAAAATTATATCATATCACTATATACTTTCTTTAAAAACATATCACATACATTTAACTCTATATATACTTATTGAATCATAACAATACAATACTATATTTTTTATAAATTTAAAACTAAAAAAAATTAAAAATAGAATTATAAAAAACATATAAATACTTTTATGGTACTTTATAATTCCAACTCTTTAATTTTGTTTTTTTAACAACTTTTCCACCTTTCCTTTTATATCTCATTACGCATTGGAAAAGGGATCGTTAAACAAGAATGACCAACCGTTTTTATGATAAAATCCAGAATTTTTTCTTAATAAAAAAAATATATATATTTTTAATATGAAATTAAAAAGTATTGATCCTCTACTATGTTTTTCTTGACATCACGATCACTCTCTACTTTGTCGCTGGCAGCAGAACCTAAAGCACACAGTGGAAAAAGGTGACAGATCATTCATGACCACTGTATGATCATTGCATCCTCTACTTCCCAAGAATCATCGTAGCCATTGCATGTTATTATACCTGCTGTGGCAGGTATATTGTAATCGTTTGATTTTGACTTTCCTATTAGTTGCCTTTGACCAAAAATTTAAAAGCTGTTTTCTAAAGTTTAGCTTTGGAGTATGCCAAAAAATATTTTAAATTTTAATAAAAATATTTGCATTTGCTATTTTGTCAGCTTCTAATTGGCCAATCAGGGATGATGTCAGCCTTGGAGTTTGGTATCTGGTTTTCACTTGACACATGGCTACTATGACATCAACATCTATTATATTTTATTATTATGTTATTCATAATTCGAAACTGAATTTGAACTGTCAGATTTCCACGTGCCCACCTTCCAGCGAATTGTTCCGTCCATTTTCAGGCTCAGGCTCAGCAACCCGTTCTGTGTCTCGTAATTCAGAAGGTTCCTGTAGCGAACCAGCAATACGTGCAGCAGCAGAATGGAGGAGGACACAAGGGACCGAATTTATCTCTGTCGTCGCCCTCTGTGGGAATGAGTTTGTGCAATCAGAGGCAAACAACGGCACAGGATTACAGCGGGCTGGAGCTGGTGCTGCCATGGCTCAGAACAACATCAGATTACGGCGGATTGAGCCATATGGACAATATCCTTCATCCTATTATATCTCATGAGAAGGCAAATGTTGAAGCTTTCTCGGCCTCTTCCGTTCAGAACTTTCTGCCTCTAACAGGCTCAATGAGTTCCAGAGAGCTCGGTAGCTCGCAATGGATGGTTGGGAGCAGTGATAGCGCTAGCAGCCTGGAAGCTGGCCAGCAGATGTTCAGTTTGTTGGAGCCAGCTGAACATCATAATAGAACGGAGGAACAAGCGCAGACGGCTCGGCCAGTAGAATATTTGTCGCATCGTCATCAAGGGGGTCTGAATTCCAAGGAGCCTGTAGATGGAAATCCCGAAGTAAAATTCTCCGATATGCAAAATTCCCTGAGACCATTCGGCCAGTCTATTTATGACGGAAGTATGTGACCCGAATAAGAGACGTCAGATCTCTAATATTGTAAGCATTTTCGGACTCCAGGGATTCAAAGTGATTGAAATGTAGTAGCCGAATAGCTACTTGTTCAAGTTAGTGATTCAATGCATGTACGTGTTCTGTTAGTAATTAAATCTAATGTAACGAATAATTCATCACAGTATTGGATTTACTGATGAACCGGCCGAGTTATTGGGATTAGTTAGCCCTAAAAGCATGCCACAAGTTTCAGGAACTATTGCTGTTAAAAGTGCTTTCTTAATGCTATTCAGGCCATGTGAAAGGTGCATTTGCTTAATAGAGTTCCGGAGCCTGGCCATGATCATTATTAGGGCAATTCCTCTTTTACTTAATTCTAGATTACATTTCATCATTTTCTGTGGAGTGAAATCTTGTAACCGCAGTCCGATCCTCGACAATGAAGCTCCAGGTCTTTTCGTTCTTGTCCATGAATAAGCAAACACAGCTTTTTCTCATGAATAATATGCTTCATTAATTTGTTCTTCCATTGTCTTTTTGTTCTTCTATTGTCTGAATACTATAATTTTGGACTGTTTTTTCCAGTGAATGGATAAATGGTTTTAATACAAACGTCCATGAAATACCCCACCCGAGAATGAATGGCAATTAAAACAGACCTAAATGAACACCCCCACCACGCAGCCCAAAAAAAAAAGCCGATCTTTTGTAATCCTCTACGGCATAGTGTGGTTTGAAACCCTAACGAGGCATCTTATCGTATTCAGACGGCCTGAAGCTTGTACAGTAGGGAAGTCTGTTTGGCCTGTTTGTTGCGAGGCCTTAAACGCCTGTTGCTTTCTCGGTAGGTAGCTGAAAGAGAATCGTTTAAATTCAAAATGCTACAGCGATTATAATGATGCTCGCTCTGGTCTCATCATCGGGCAATGCTTTCATAACTTGTTAAATGCAGCGGCGATTTAGGTTAATCGAATGGTAACACTGGATCATATCCTCCTAAAACTTCGCTGGGCTGCCTGAATCTGTAAGACTTTTAAATTTACATCCAAACCTGCCATGTGGATATATTTCACAAGTCAACAGTCGATCTGAGTAGAATGTCAGAGAAAAAACATTAGGAAGACTATTGTGTCTTGAAACTCAGGATTAGGCTTGAAATTAGCGGCCGATTTATATCTCGTACAGATCATTACAGTTACTACAAACAAAACGGCTCAATGATCACTATAGCCAATTCATTCTAGCATGAGGACTGAATTTAAAATAAAACAAAAATCAGATTCTGAGTTGAATGGTTTGTACAAATTCAGCTTCTGAGTTGAATGGTTGATAAAAATTCAGCTTCTGAGTTTGAATGGTTAATTACACGATTTACAATATGAGATGCTTCAATGAATCTTTGTGAAAAAAAAAAAGCATTTCCTTTTAAGGGTTTTATTCATGTGAAACTTTCATCATTTAAGGACTATTTTCTTACAATTTGTTTCTCAATTTAAGGACTATTTTCTTACAATTTGTTTCTCAATCGTCGATGGTTTTGTTGTTCATGGTGCAAGTCCTTGGTTCATGGGCAAAGTGGGTCTCTTCTTGATGTAGTGGATTCATGGTTTAGCCTACATTTTTAATCATTTTCTTTTGTTATAATATAAGTAAAATTACCAAGAAATTTGCAATAAAATTCTCCCATGCAATGATACTCTTAGAAAGTGTATAACCTTGGGCCTTGAGAACATGGTTAAGCTAGCCTCTATCATTGTTTGAATCTATATCGATGTTTATTTGAGTAAAGGATAGCCTAGAAGAAATGATGTTGGAGTATGAGGATTGACATTGGTCACAAGTGTTAGACTATAATTATATAGCTTTCTATCGCAAGAACTTCTTCGAACAAGGTCACCCAGTAACATTTTCTCAAAGTAAAATGCTTTGTAGCTAAAAAAAAAACTACTAAACTATAGAACCATTTAGAAGAAGGAATCAATCACTATACACCTTTAGAATGAATCGATTCAAAATGTAAATGAATTAGAGTTAAGAGATAATATAGTGAACTTGGAGAGTGACAATTATTGCAAACAACTTTAATTTACACAATGATGAAGTTGGAGATAATTCTAAATTACATATGGAAAAAGAACTAATTGGAGATAATTCTAAATTGCATATGGAAAAGGCACCAACTCTATGGCGATATGCAAGAAGTTGTTTG
The DNA here is from genome assembly GCA_001517045.1 of Pseudotsuga menziesii. NCBI lineage: Eukaryota > Viridiplantae > Streptophyta > Pinopsida > Pinales > Pinaceae > Pseudotsuga > Pseudotsuga menziesii. Next base: position 168,617 of record LPNX010946196.1, read on the forward strand.
CTTGCTGGCTTGGGACCCTCTAATGGTCGCGAAATTAGATCTTCGCTTCAAATTAGCTGATTAGCTTTGTTTCAGTTCAACAGGCGAGTCAAGCTTTCGAACGAGCAAAAACTAGGTCCAGTTTTCCAGCTCTGTACTTTCATTTATTATTATGCCAAC
>LPNX010946228.1:6265-18764 GCA_001517045.1 Pseudotsuga menziesii
ATTCAAGTGTGCTTAGCTTTGGGGAGGTGACAAAAGGTTGCCTATTTTAATGCACCTAAAGTTAATAATTTATTATTAATTTTTGTTGAAAATACTTTATTTATTGTTTTAAATATTTTTTGATAGAAAGTAAAAAAAAATCATTTGTAATGAATTATTATTTATTAATAAAAGATATTGAAGGGGACAAAAGTGGAATAGTTGTTGAAGAGTGTTTGCTGACCCACAAGAGGAGAATACAAGTGGTTGAAGCTATTGAGTGAGAACTCAAGATGCAGGAGGCATCATCCCCAAAAATCAGGTCACAACTCCTAATTGAGTGCTAAAGAGCAGGAGGCTCATAAATGACCAAGTCCTAGAAAAAATACTATATAATAGTATGTCCATTAGTAAGCAGGATGATAGCATCGGATGAGGAATTGAATCTGATAATGCAAGACATGGCGCATCAAGTGGATTTTGCTCTTGTGGTTCAACGAACGGGCTCGAGGGTTCTGGAGCAAGTAACTTGGCTACTCTGGGAGTTGGTTGGGAGGAATGACTTTTCCACTTCTGTTTTCCCAGCAATAGTGTCAGGTTCTTATTCTATGTTTATAATTCATAGTAGGTTGTTCATTCTAGTTCTATAATTGCTATTATTTTCATAAGTAGAAATGCTTTATTTAAATCTTATTACACATGCACCTAATATGCATCGATTAAGGGATGGGGAGATTTGGGTAAACTTGAATGAACATCAAGATAATAAATCTGAACTACAAAGAACTGTTAAGGAATTACAATCAGAGCTACGAAGAGTTAAGGAGGATAATGAACGAATCATAAAAGCCCAAGAGGAACTAAATAATATTTTACTATCTAAAATACATAACTATGAAAAAAGAGAAAAACAAGGAATTTGAACATGTCATGCATAAAGTTACACCTTACAAACGTAAGGGAAGGAAACTGGAATTTTCCAGTCATAAAGCTGAAACTTATAGTGAAGGATCAATCAAACATCACTCATGAAAACAACAAGATTCAAGCGAAAGTAGTGATGATAATAAAAAGAAAAATAAGTACAAACCATATGAGAAAATCTCGGGGAGTTTAAAAAGATCAAACCACCAATATTTAATGGTGAAATTGAAAAAAGAGAAGAAGTGGAAGCTTGGTTGTTAGGGATGAAGAAATACTTCCAAATCTACAATTACTCCGACAAACTGAAAGCTAAAATGGACATCTACAAACTGACTGGAAAAGCATATATATGGTGGCACGATATAAAGAAAGTAAATGGAACAAAGGAAATATATGTAACCTGAAATTTTTTTAAAAGAAAATACATGTTAGAACAGTATTACGAAGAGAAGGCTAAAGAGTTTTATGAGTTAAGACTAGGAGCTATGATTATGAAAGAGATATACAGTAAATTTTTTAGCCTACTTCGTTGCGTGCCTTATATAATTGATGAAAAAACTAAGATACAATGTTTTCTTTGTTGTTTGCTTATCATGTTTAAAAGACAGATTGAGTATGACAATCCGAAGAAGCTAGAGGAAGTGATGAGAAAGGTAAATTTTTGTTACGACCAGAAGAAATTAAAAAAAAAAAGAAAAAAAGAGAAAGTGTACCAGCTTGGAAGACTAAAAAGCGAGATAAGTTTGATCCAAGAAAAAGAAACAATAAATTCCACAAAAACACAAGGAATAATTATAAAGGGTATCAGGGCAGTGACTATAAAAACTTTAAACCACATAATTCTGCAGTAAGAAAAAAGAGAACCTCCTACTGCTTTTAACAAGAATACTGCACAAAGAGAACCCTTAAAATGTTGGGAATGTGGAAAACCACATTACTTTCAAGACTGCCTAATAAGAAAGAATTTTTTAATGTTCACTCCATTCAGGAAGCAATTACAGTTGGTGACATGGCAAGGAGCATGCCTAGAATTAGTGTTGCATTGAAAAACCGGCAAGCAGACCATCAAACTTCCATGGTCAAGATTGAAGGTATGATAAAAGGTCAACCTATTTCCATCTTGATTGATCCAGGTGCAAGCCTAAGTTATATATCACCTAGAATAGTTGAATTATGTAAATTAGTACCAGAAATTTTTTAGAAGTCGTGGCTGGTACAGTTAGCCATATGTACTAAATGTAAAGTTATTAGTTACGTTAAAAACTTTGAATTATTAATGAATGATTTCATTACGCATGCTGATTTGAATATTACACCTTTAGGTTCCTATGATCTGTTAAAAGGAATGGATTGGATGGAAAAACGGAGAGTAATGCTAAATTGTTTTGACAAAACCTTTACATGTATAGACAATACTGGAAACACTATAAAAATAAAAGTTATTCCTAAGAGAGCTACAATAAGAGAGATCTATGCCTTACAAATGAAGATAATAGTACGTAAAGGATGTAAAGTGTTTGTTGTTTATGTAATGGAGGATAAAGTTAATGAAAATAAAATTAAAATAGAAGTCATGCCTATCTTAAAGGAGTTTGAAGACATCTTTTCGGAAGAAGTCCCCGGAGTTCCTTTGAAAAGAAATATTGACTTCACAATCGATCTGATACCCGAAGCGGTACCAACATCGAAAGCTCTTTACCAAATGAACATAATAGAGCTTATAGAACTCAAATAACAATTATAAGAATTTATTGATAAAAAATATATTCGACCTAGTGTTTCCCCTTGGGGAGCGCCGGTCTTGTTTGTAAAGAAGAAAGACAAAACCTTAAGGTTGTGCATAGACTACCGTGAACTAAATAAAATGACTATTAAAAATAGGTACCCACTATCTCGGATAGATGAGTTATTCGATCAATTCAGCAGGGAAACCATCTTCTCTAAAATAGACTTGAGGTTTGGATACCATCAGGTGCAGATCAAAGATGAGGACATCTTTAAAACTGCATTTAGGACCCATTATGGTCACTATGAATTTGTCTAATGCCTTTTGGGTTAAAAATGCAGTAGGTGCATTCATGTGTTTAATTAATAGTATTTTAAGTAATTATTTGGAAAAGTTTGTAGTTGTCTTCATAGACGACATACTAATCTACTCAAAGAATGAACAAAAACATTTAAAGATAATTTTGCAAGTATTAAGAAAACAACAGTTGTATGCTAAGTTCAATAAATGTGATTTCTTCAAGGATAGGATTCAATACCTAGGACATGCAGTGTCCAAGGATGGAATCTTTGTCGACCCCGAAAAATTAAGGCTATCACTGAATGGTCGGTTCCTAAAAATGTAACTAACATATGATCATTCATGGGGATTACCGACTACTATCGAAAGTTCATAAAAGGCTTTTCTAAGATTTCCTACTCTATAACTTCATTACATAAGAAAGGTAGAAAGTTTGAGTGGACTGAAAAATGTATGGAAAGTTTTAATAAATTAAAACAACTGTTAACTACCACCCCTATCCTAAAGATTGATAATCCTTTCAAGGATTTCGTCGTATGCACCGACGCTTGTAAAGAAGGATTAGGTGGGGTATTAATTCAATAAAATTACGTCATAGGTTATGAATCTAGAAAATTAAAGGAACATGAAAAAGATTATGCTAGGCACAATTTGGAACTTGCTGCAATAATTCACGTATTAAAAATGTGGCGATATTACCTCTTTGGATGTAAATTTTTGCTTATATGTCAGATAACTTCATTTCACCATCAAAGGTTGGGGGTTGGATTCTTCTTAAGTCTTCCACCAGTTCATTATGTGCAAACCTTCTCTTCTTATATTTTACCGAGGATCTTTCAAGGTTGTTTTCTGAACTACTTGATGAATACATTTTCTTCTTCACTGCAGAGGACATATGATGAGGTATTCTTGAGGATGATCTAGATCTTTCATAATCTCTTTTTGCTACACGTCTTCTGGCATCCTGATTGTTTCTTAGAGCTTTTATTTAGGTTTGTTGCAATTATTTTAGATCATGCATGGTTTTTTCTTGAATGTGAATGATCTTTTCATTATCTTCTCTACACTTTCTTACTGAATCTTTTAGACTTAAGGGTTCACTACTTCTCTTGTGTCCACTTGTCCTAGTTTCTCTTCTTTCAAACTCCTCTTCAGGGCTATATGGTATATGTCCTTCTTTGAAATCCATCTTGATCTTTGTAGATAAAGTCTAATATTTGATTTCTTGTTGTTGTAGCTTCCTCTTCATTGTACTTACCGAGTCTTTGGTCTTCAATACTTTGATTGGGGTTTACAATTTGTTTTCATTAATCGCAATGCATGCTCATTCATTAGCTAACATAACTGGGGTTTAAATGTGTTCATTATCAATTATTGTTAGCACAAAACTCTTCCATAATACATATATTATGATTCCAAATACATAACACATAGTTACAATCTTTAGAAGGCCCAACAGTCATAGAGTTGAAACCTAAGCTTTGATACCACTATGTGATGTCCCCAACCCAAATCGAAGCCCAAGGACACCTGGAAGACAAAGGGCAAGGATGAATCAAGGTAATGCACAACATAATAAGGGTAACTAAGACTAGGTTAGCATGCCAAAGAGACACTTAAATAAAACATTCAACCTTTTAAATTAAATACATGAATACAAATGTAAATCATTCCCTAATACACATGTTATGCAAGTCAAATGCATGCATGAAATGCAACCAGATCTAAGCAAGCCATTAAAATGATTTCAAACATGAAATATCAAATATATTACAACCATTTAAATTTTATATAATCTGCAAGCAACCATAAACAATGTAAATAAACAGATATACAGGTTTCCACAATCGACCATATTAATAGTATTAAAAATCATCTCTATTGACTGCCACCAACAACCAAAATAACATAAACAAAACCATATATTAGGGCTACCATCTACAGCCATATAAAAGATAATAACATCAGATCTCATATTTCTCACCTACATCTATGTAAACGAGTACAATAAAACCAGATTAATAAACTATCATCTACAACTACGTAAACAACATCAAAAGATGATTTATAACATGGATAAAAGCAGATTCACTGGTTGTCATATAAAATCAGATCTACAACAATTAAAAAAAAATATTGGCTACCATATAAACAACATATATACCACAATAACATCAGATCTATTGGCTTCCACCTACAACCATATAATAGAGATAAAAATCATATCCATGAGCAAACATACTTCATACTGTACAGTGAATAATTTCATAACAAAATACTCATCATTTAAAGGGAAACTAGCTTCAACAGGGCAATGTTCCACCCAACCATAGACATGAAATTCTCATGCATCTTTAAACATGACACTCATCACTAAGTTGAGGCCATATATCCACGTGAGAGGTTCTGAAACCAAAAGGTATGGTGTGCTAATCTCAATGCTAGTAACATTGTGCTCATCTCCATTGGGAACACTAACACACAAAAACAAATGTATCTCAATTAAACGAAGACCTTTCTCAATGAAAAAAACATTACTTACTATAGATGACATTCCAGATGCAATGGAATGAGTCTCACAACCCATAAATGCTCAAAAATATATGAATCAGAATATATGGTTGTTCTCTTCTCAACATCGCGAGAATACGACAATTACACCTTTCTCCATCTAAAATTTCCCTTCCATATACTCTACCCAGTGAGTTGTGACTCCTCTCGCTCCACAGGCCCTCAAGATAACATCGCCCTCATCTAGGATTTAAGAGCTTGATCAAGACAAAGAAGAGCAATGGGATAAGGACTAATGTTGTGTAAACATAGATTAATCTTGAGTCCTCATTACAAGGTCTTCAAACGGCATTACAAGGCCTTCAATATTCAACAATACAACGCATCTCCTACTCGAAAGCATGTATTTCCCATACAAGAGAGAGTTTTGGTGCACTAGTGAGCTCAAAGAGAGAGAGGGAAGAAGAAGGAAAGAGGGAATGTTCAAATACTTTTATTACCATTTGGATTCCTGAGTCTATAGGTAACTCAAATTCATTGGGGTTACTCAAACCAAAAGAGGATTACTCGAATTCCTCCCTGTCATGTCCCCATTCCAATAGGTCTACTAGTTGGCAATGTTTCACCCACCTACTCGTTCCCTAGGATGGGGAGGAGGCATTAAATATTTCAATAAGGGAGCTATGTGACCCAAGAGAACCTTAGTTTACCATTTACACATTAAATTTGGTCATACAAATAAAACATATGGAGAAAATAGAGTGGCATTGCTTCATAAGGACATTTCGAGTTCCATGGAGGCCTTGGGTGGCTAGATGTTTCCTTACACATGTCATGACTTAACCCAAAATTCAAAATTATGAGTGATAGAATGTTCTTGGAAGGTGAATAGGCATCAAATGACATATCATGAGCTCAAGGATTCAAACGGGTGAGTAGGAGTAATTCCCCATTGAAGAGGAAGAGTATAGGAAGAAACTAGGTGCCATGTGGAGCTAGATTCCCTGCTCTTTATGACAACAATGATGGAATATTATATGACAACTCAGACATGATTTCTGAAATATGAAAAATATGACATGAAAGGGATAAAAATATCCACCAAGAGGTCAAATTTGGGTGTTAGAGGCAACCATTCGAATTTGCTGGAAGACGAAGGGTTGAGAAGAAGGCCAAGTGGCATGGAGGTTACTAAACATCAAGGATGAGGTGGAGGAATCCTATGGGAATGAATTCTACCTTGGAGGGCCTTAGGAGGGTTATAAAAATATGTCATGAGGAATGTAAATTGATTTTGATCATTTGTGAATTTGCATTTGGCATTTGGAGAGCAATTGCTTGTCCTTTGCATTGTGAGTGCACACTTACCCTGCTAGTGAGCCAATTTCGAGAGAGTGAGATTCTAATCCAAGTTGGACATGGGAGAGGCCATTAAGACCTCTCATGTAGATATTAAGAGATTTTTTTATTGCAGATAGGAGGATGCTACTGTTCGCAATCCATCTTTCCTCCCATTCTCTCAATTTCTACTTCTAGATCTCCAAGTTTTTCCATGAAGGTGCACATGTGTGAATGGTGGTTGCACCCCATTGAGTTCAATTGATTCCGAGGAATGGTTGAATGATTCATGGATCTATAATATTTCTCTAATATACTCTGATCAGAATAAATACATGTGCAAATGTCCCATTTCCAAGCTTTATTGTGACTAGTTTCCATGAAATGATTTTACCTTTCAATGGAGATTGTGTATCTAATGTATATTGCAACTTGGATCAATATTATGTGCTGTTAGTGATATATTGAAATGGTTTCAATGGTATATATTAATATTTCTTTGCTCTCAACCATTATATGCACCATTTATGAGCCGAAGTTGAGCTTTTATGTGTCACTTCCCTTAAGCAAATATCACTGAAATTGTTTATTCACATACGAAGATTTAAAACTCAGTTGTAGAAATATTAACCACATGAAATAAAAGTAAATGAAGTCTAATTATAGTCCCCATACTCTGTTCTAAAATTTGGGAGTGTCGAATAGGATTTGGAGAGCCATTTCTTCCCATACCCTAGGGGGATTGCATCATAAATTGCTAGTAATTTTGCCATTTTTTCCATCATGCCACTACAACAAAAACTGGATTTAGCGTCGAATTTAGCGCCGGATTTTAGTGTAATTTTTTCCCAATTTTGGTGAACAATCTGGCGCTAAACCTGGTGCTATTGTACAATTTCATAAAACGCCATCTATTGCATCTTTTTTTCCGTCATTTTTAACATCCATTTTTGCGTCCATTTTTGCACCCAATTTTTTGCATCTTTTGTTACGCCCAATTTTGCATCTTGTATTGCATCTGTTTTTGTGTCATTTGTTACATCCTTGTTTGCACCCAATTTGACGCTCAATTTTGCATCCAATGTTGCGTCTTATTTTGCTCCTTTGTTTTCATCGAGTCTTGCACCCAATTTTGCACCATGTTTTGCATCAAATTATGTGTCCAATTTTGAATCTAGCGTTGCATCTAGGTTTGCATCTAAATTTGGGCCCAATATTGCATCTAGTTTTGCATCCAATTTTACTTATAATGTTGCATCCCTTTTTTCATCTAATTTTGCATCTTGTTTTACGTCTTTTTTTGTATCCATGTTTGTGTCTAATGTTTCATCTTGTTCTATGTCGTATTTTGCATCTAGGTTTGCACCTAGTGTTGCATCTTGGTTGATGTCTTTTTTGCATCTATGTTTGAGCCCAATGTTGCACCCAGTGTTGCGCCTAGTTTTGTGCCCATGTTTGTATCTAATATTGCATCTAGTTGTGTATACAATGTTGCATCCCATATTGCATTCAATATTACGTCTATTTTTACATCCAATGTTTCGTCCCATCTTGCATCCAATATTGTGTCTCGTTTTAGGTTTTTGTTTGCGTCAAGTGTTGCTTCCAGTTTTGCACCTGGGGTTACGCCTGTTTTTATGTCCATCTATACACCATATTTTGTGCTCAATTTAATGTCCAATTTTACGTCTAGTTAGGAGTCCACTTTTGCATCTATTGTTGCATCTAGTTTTGGGCCTAGTATTGCATCTAGTTTTGAGTCATTAATTGTGTCTAATGTTGAGTCTTCTTTTGCATCCAATTTTGCTTTTACCGTGACATCCATTTTTGTGTCCACATTTGTGTCTGACATAACGTCCACTTTTGCATCCACTTGTGTGTTTGGTGTGACGTCCACTTTTACATCTTGTTTTGCATTTAATGTTGCGTCTAATATTGCATCCATCTTGCACTACTACATTTTTTACCTTTAGAAATACACTGCAATATCATTAGGGCACGGAGGAATCGAACCACCAACCTCCTGCTTGTAAGGCAAGCGCTCTTCCATTGAGCTAGCACCCTTTAAGAATCGAGAAGAGGAGCAATATTAACACCGATTTCATCATTTGAATTCTAATAAAAGACAATAAGATCCAAAGATAGTGATGCTTAAAATCCAGTTTATTTTTCCAAACACATTAATAAGCACAAAAATCTACCGTGATCAGGCAACAAAATATCCTAAACAATTACACAATCTATTAAAGTGGTTCGTAAAAGGGTCTTAGAGAACAAGATAATGTATTGATGCATACCTAATAACCTAAACTTGAGAAGGACAAAGAATAAGGATGTGTTTAAGAAATAGTTGTAGAATCCAATTGAGGATTGTGTGTTGCTACATAAATGTTTCTATTTGTTGATTATGTGATTTTGTTCAACAATGGGATGGTAAGAGAAGCACTCATGAATGGTTATATTAAAAGAAGATGCCTACCTCAAGATTCTTTAAGCCTCATCTGAAGTCTAGTTGTTGTTTCAATTTTCATCGTGCTAGGAATAGGCTGTTCAGTTTTGGTGAGACCTCTGGATTTACATGGAAAACAGTAAAACCTTGATTGTGATGAACGAAATAATTTCATCAGCACAGGTGAACTTTCGATTATATTAAAAACAAATCTTGGTGAATGAAATAAATTGACCACAGCTTGAAAACTATAGTGTCATCATGTTAGTGCACTTGATTAAGCATCCTATTTTGACAGACTCTTGAAGACACCTACATGCATCGCTTAACCGACGGAGTATGAAAACGTAAGCGTCGGTTAAGAGACGGTTACGAAATTTTAAAAAAAATATTTACACCTATAGGCGTCGCTTAACTGACGGAGTATGAAATACAGGCGTCGCTTAAGTGATGGTATTGTAGTTTTTTTTTTTTTAAATCACCTACAGGCCGTCGCTTAGTGTTTTTTTTTTTAAATACAAATGCGAGATTAGCCTAAAAGAGCATTGTAGAGTTGATAATTCGCTCCAACTATTGGAAGGCTTATCGGAGGGAATGGTCCTTAATCACAGATTTATGTGTGTCAACTATTTTCTTAAAAGATAAAAACAAATGAACTAGTTTACAAAATATGAAATGCCAATAACAATATTGATCTTCTCCTTAATTTTATGATAACATAGAACAACAAAAATGAAGACACGTGATTCTATTCTTGTAAAAGATTAGACAAAAAGAGAAATACAAGAATCAACCTTCTAGTTGAAGGTTTGAGACTACAAATTTACACAAGGACAAACTTTATTAGTAGATGTACCAATAAAGAGAACAACCATGGACACATGCATATATCGACAAAAGAAGTAGCCAATGTCCTACAAACATTGTGACTTTGGAACCTAATGATCTTTATAATGTTTCTCCATACAAAAGAAAACTTTGCCTTGCATATTTTTATTACAAACTATATAGATGAATAAATTGAGGCACTCTTAATGTGATCCCTTCTTAAAAACAACTCAGTTTTTTTTACAATGACAGTATGCCACGTTTTCTGATCCTCTCAAGTAACTTTTCCGATAAGAAACAATGTGCAATATAGATACTTTGGGAAAGGACTAGTATTGTGTTGTTGTTTTTTGTAAGAAGAACTAGTCTCATATGTTACTCGTTGAGAAACAAAACTGCCATGAAATACTAAGGACGGGATATTATTTTCTCCAGTATTGTTAGGGTACAAAACAGCCATGGAAAACAATTACTTTCGTTTGCATCATAGAGATCCATTTAAAAATCAGCTACAATCTCTTTCTTTGGTACTTTTCCAAATTTTTATGTCAGTGATTGTTGATTTGGTAGATCATCCAACAACCATAAATCCTTGCATCTCCTATTATTTCTAGTTAAAGTAGTCCATAGTACATACTTAGTAAAACAAATACTTTTATTTACAAGCTACTTGAGTCTGGATTATTGATGGGAATGAAAATTACTATTAAGAAGGTGGCCTCCAAGAAATTTCCAGCAGAATGATCACTAGTCTCAGTTTCCTGCCATTAGATGGATTGTGATGTATATAACACTAGAAAATTAAAAGCCTTAGACTGTAAACAATTTATTTGGTTAGAGGGGTAAGGGTTTTTCCACCATGGTTCTTATCCCCTTTTGATATTTAAACCCTTCTATCTAGATTCTATAAGTGTTTTTAAAAGAAAAATACAAATGCCAGATTGTGTTTTTAGAGTGAGTTGGTCAAATTTACAATGAAAAATATGTGTTTTGATTAATCTTTAACGATAATATATAGAGAGAGAGAAGTTGTTGCAAATTCAAGTGATAACCATCTTATTAAAAATGTGTGTTTGTTGAAACTTCAACCTACTAAATACTCTGACTTGAATATATACTTTAATTGAAAATCATCAATTAAATAATTGATTTAAATATATCGAGTGAATTTTGTCAAGAAAATGGTCACTCATCTACCCAATTGACTTTACTCTGCACCGTTCCCTCCAAAATTTACAAGCATTCAAAACTGAAAGATGGGGTACTAAACTTACCTATTCGATGGGACCGTAGTCTAATCCCAATAGGTGATTCCTATCAATCACCTGCACTAATCACCTTATTCATCTTTTTTCTATCAGCGTATATATAGTGACCAGCACTGCAGACTATATCACGAAAATCAATGCTTCTGCAGCTATTAAATCCCTGTTGGCTAGTACAAATAGCTGTAAAACGCAGAACTCTGATAATCTTGACAGTCTTCCCCTCACCCTCTTTAATGCATGTTTTCTTGTTATATACAGCCCCTCCATGGTCTTCTTCCTTGTCTCATACTTTTCTCAAGCAACTGTTTCGGCACAGAGTTGTAGTACTTTCATATGACATTTGTGAGGAGTTTGGATTTTATAACATGGATGCCACAGGAGATGGTCATCATGGGTGTTCTGTTCACAGAAATTGAAGATGTATGACCATAATTTGGGCTGGAATCAACAGCTTCAGATTGTGGGTTTATATAGAGAGAAGCTGAACATGATGGAAGCATGATTTGACTCCAATCCATACTTGAATGGTAAGTGCTTTTTTCAAATTTTGGTACAGCGATGAACTGCTATGTTTTAAATTACCCCCTCTTTGACAATGCCATTTTACCTAAACCAAGTTAAGCATGAGGGCTCCTAATAAGGATGTAGGTTTAGCAATTTCTGGGTGTCTAATGAATATGGAGTTAGGTTTGAGCTTGCCCAATACGGATGGAGATGGGTTTAACAATTTTGTTGTTGCCTAATGAACATGGAATTAAATTTGAGCTTGCCTAATAAAAATGGAGTTAGATTTAACAATGCCATTTGTGGATACCTAACTAAGATGAAGTTGTGTTTAATCCCTAATCAAATTCTATGATTTAGATTACGCTTCTAAACTCAATGGTATTACGATCTATGGTATAGGATATTCTCTGAAGATAAAATCCATTCTGCCGATCCCAAAAAAGTGAATAGAAAACCAGCTGATTCTAGATGATCTGGGAACAGAGATTGCTCTACTTCTATGAATTCTATTATTATGATTTCTTAATTCAGTCTAGGATGTATGTCATCAGGTTCCCTAATTCAGTCTAATTATGAGATCTGACTAGTTGCTGCAGTACAAGGTTGTTCTAGGCTATTTTGTACTACATGTAAATGTTGCTGTTGCTGTAACCTCGGAGGAGTTGGATT
>LPNX010946228.1:31772-48519 GCA_001517045.1 Pseudotsuga menziesii
TTATAGAAATTAACCTACTCTTTTAATTCCTTCCATCTTAAAAACTCTTAACCAATAATTAGATAAAAACAAATACCAACTCTTTTTAGTAAGATATGGATTTATATGTTTGACCTCGTTTTCTGAAATTTCTATTCTCAAACGTGCTTTCAATAAAATATGTAACTACAAATATTTCAACGCGGGCTGAAAGAATTAGATTTACAGTTACAAGCATCACACCTATCCGCCAAAACGACTAAACTGCATTACACGAATTCCTCATTTAATTGAAAATATAGATGGAATACCCAACCAGCACAGAGTACCAGAAGGAAATCGAATCATGCAAAACTATGAAGTTTTTTGGAATGGAAAGCATGTGGTAGATTTGAGATTCGACCAAATTCTTGTTCCATGGGCAGGCCGAGATAGCGATCTAAATTTTGGTGACCTAGCATCAGTAGCACCACCAGCATAGGTATATCTGATATAGTATACGAGAGAGCAGCATCTAAGACAGAGACAGTAGAGGCATCAACAACGGTAGAGCTCCTAGTTTACTTTGATCCATCCCCAAAATCCAGGCTTTGAACGTCCTGGCCCGAGAATCAAGACACCCATGTTGCCAACTAGGTGCCCTCGGAAGTCCTCATGGGCGGAATAATGTTAAATCCTCTCATGACTGAATTAAATCCTCTCATGGCCAAAATGGGGACGGGCCAGAGGGACCAAATTGATACTCATAACCCTGAATCCATAGATTGATTTAGCAGAAGCCCCATTGGGAAATGGGTTGTTGTACATAGATCTATATTTGAAAAATCCTTCATGTTTTGCTTCGCCTCCCTATGAAACTTCATAGGTTTTAATCTATATTTTAATTTGTAAAATGTATAAGTAAATAATATGTGTGTATATTTAATTATATTAAATCACATAACATATGAACTATATATATTTATTTATATTAAATCTTTTAACATATGAACTATAGTAACATATTTATATTAATTATATGTTATTATTATATTTACATATTTTACCATTATTAAGGTGAAAGAAGTTTATGAGTAACATAGGTTAGAACCTACATTTTTTTTGAAAGTAAAAGAATGTAAAAATCAGAGAATATCGGACAGATTTCTGCTAGAGCTCTGACAGGGACGGCGTTTCCAAGGTAGCGATCCAGGCAGCGAGCTCTTGGTGGGAGTTGCGAGCTGCATCCTCGTGGAGAGTCTTGAGGATCACGCCGCGGATCTCATGATTGAAGGGATCCACGTTTGGTAATCTGAAGGGATACACTGACCACGATTGATACACTGTTTGAAGGGATACATGATTGATGATGGGGGGCTAATCTGCCCTCTAGCTTTGAATGGGCAGCCTGATGCCTGGTGGGGGCGGGGATCCATCTCCGGATCTCCATCTAGATGACTTTGATCGATTGATCTCCACACACATAAGGAAAACTGGACACAGAGAACCCCCAAAATTTGTCAAACGGTTGGAAGATGTGCCGGAGGTTGCTCTTCCCCCAGAAGAAACCATTAGGGTAGCTCTCTCCCTGGCAGAGCGTGCATTGATCGGGCAATTCACAAGGCTATGGTCCTCGCCCAAAACTACAGACAGCTGGGTCTAAAGAAACTGGAGGCCCCTTATCTCCAATAACGTTACATCTTACTCAGTTGGATGAGGCTACTTCCTCTTCGACTTCGAATCCAAGGAGGATAAAGAGCTAATATTCAGAAATGGGCCCTACTTCATGGGCCCGCAGGGTCTCTACCTGAACAAGTGGACCCCTGACTTTGATCCCAAAGCTGATACCCTGAAAGCAGTGCCTGTCTGGGTCAGGCTCCCTAATCTCCCTATGCACTGTTGGAACCCTAAATCCCTCCAAGCCATAGGGTCTGGCGCTGGGGAAATACATAGATATGGCCAGTCCAAAAGATCAATATGCGTGTGCCCGTATTTGCGTTGAGGTTGACCTCGAAGCTGGCCTACCTGAAGCTATCAAGTTAACCGTGGGAAACTGGTCCCACTTCCAAAAACTTGACTATGAACAGCTGCCCTTCAAGTGTAGAGGATGCCATGAGTACGGACACTTCATCCGCAACTGTCCTAAAAAGCCTGAGATCCATGACAAGGCGGAAGGGTGGAAAAAGGTGATCAGATCTAAGCCCAAACACCAACATGGAAGAGATAACAGAAAGTGTGAAGGGTCCAATGATTCAAGGGCCACTACTCTTGAAGGATCCCTGGAAGTACCCAAAAACAAAGAAACGGTGGAAACCATGGAGGATCCCATGCAAAATGTAGAAATCGAAGAAAAATCCAGCAATGAAGGCATCAAGGAGCCTGACGCAGAGCTATCAGAACACCAAATGAAGGACTTAGATGAAGAATTGGTACCGATCACACTAGAAGAAACCCTGGGGAGGTCAGAGGAAGACTCATGATCGGAAGACGTGGAAGAGGAGGAGGGGGAAATTGAAATAACCACTCCAAGAATGTCTAAAACGAGAGGAAGGAAATCCAGGAAAGAGTCAAGGGAGCGGGTATCCTACAGGGATAAGCTGCAAGGATCCCAGCCAACCTTGGAAAAGCTCCTGAATACTTCTGCAAGGAACACCCGCCAGCAAGGGCATGCCCGAAAAGGGATGCCTACGCTCCCCAAAAGTAAGTAAGGAAGGTCCTCTCTTGGAACTGCAGAGGTCTCGGAAGCAAATCTAAGGAAGAAGCTATGTCAGCTCTGTCTTCTTTACATTAGCCGGACATCTTTCTGATCCAGGAGACCAAGATGGAGGAAGAAGTGTTCCTCCCGGTAAGTAAAAAAATTTGGAAATATAAAGGGAAAGCTGTGGTCAGCTCAAGAGGGGCTTCAGGAAGTATTGGAACTATGTGGAATGACAAAGAATTTGATGCTGTTGATATCAAGTACAGCTCTCACTGGGTCCTCACCCAGCTGAGGCATAAAGCCTCAAACTCCCTTGTAAGCATCTTCAATATCTATGCTCCCAATTCTATTGCTGAAAAAAATATCTGCTGGAACCTCTTGCGTGAGGAGAAGAGTAACTTGCAAGGGAATATTATAATTGCAGGGGACCTCAATGTCACCCTTAGCCAAGAAGAAAAATGTGGCGGTTCCCGGGTCAGGGATCCAATTAGAGAAACTATTGATGAAATCATCCTAGACTGGGATCTCATGGACATTAAACCCACTTCTGGAAAGTATACCTGGAATAAAAGAAGGACTGGGCCTGGGCATATCGCTGCCAGACTCAACCGGTTCCTGATTCAGGACTCATTCCTCTTACTAGGGCTGAATTTATCCTCCAAAATCTTGCCCTTCGGAGCTTCTGACCACAAGCCCATTCTACTGGAGATGGTCAATAACAAGAACTGGGGCCCAATACCATTTAAATTTAACCCCTAGTGGGCAACTCAAACTGACTTCTTCAGGATTGTTTCTGATACGTGGGCCCAGCCAGTCACTGGCTCCCCTTTCTACGTATGGGAGGAGAAGCTCAGAAGATAGAAAAAAATCCTCAAGTCGTGGGCCAAAGCCAATCCGTCCCCTTCTGACCAAAAAATCAACGCTGTCCAACAACTTGAATCCCACCAAGCAGCAATGGAGAATAAAATTGTGGACGCTGAGGATATTCAAACTAAAACGGCCTTGCAAGTAAAACTCCACAGCGCATGCAGAATTGAATCTGACTAGTGGAAACTCAAAGCTAGGAACGATTGGTTGATAGAAGGCGACAGGAATTCGAGTTACTTCCACAAACAGGCCGCAGCCAGGCAAAATTTTAATTATGTGCAGAAAATCCACACTCAGGAAAGTATAATCACTGATCATGAACAAATCAAGGAGGAAGCGACTAGGCACTTCAGCGTCCTCTTCAGCGACCAGCCTGTCCTGGAGGATGCCGATCTTATGAGACTGATCCCCAAAGATATAACTATCAATGATAATGATTACCTCATGCAGGCTATCACGATGGAGGAGATCAAGAGGACAGTTGATAGCATGAAGGATAACAGAGCTCCGGGTCCCGACGGGTTTAATGCCACCTTCATTAAGCTCTGCTGGAACATTATAAAGAATGACTTACTCAGGATGATCAGGAAGTCTCAGAGGAGCAGTAAGATCGGAGGCAGCACCAACTCTGCCTTCCTAGCTCTCATCCCAAAAGAGAAGGAGGCCAAATCCTTTGACGGGTTCCGTCCTATATCATTGTGTAACATAGGCTATAAAATCATCACTAAGTTAATGGCTAGCAAACTCAAACATATCCTACCAAGACTGATCCCTGAGAACCAAGGAGGGTTTGTTAAAGGCAGGAAGATCTGGGAAAATATCATTTTAGTCCAAGAGGCTATTCACTCCAGTTTGACGAATGGCGATAAGGGAATGGTGGTTAAAATTGACCTGGCCAATGCCTTCGATAGAGTCAGCCATCCCTTTCTCTTCCAGGTTATGCAGAAATTTGGATTTGCTCCGGAATTTATCTCTTGGGTCAGGGCCTGTATCAGCAAGCCATGGATTGCCCCGCTTGTCAATGGAAGAGCTGCCCCCTTCTTCCAAGCCTCGAGAGGTCTGAGACAAGGTTGCCCGCTCTCCCCCCTCCTTTATGCTATCCAAGTTTCAGTCCTAAGCTTTCAGCTAGACTCCGCCAGGCTAGGCCAAGAACTCCCCGGCATCAAGATGGCCAGGGGCATCAAAGAGATCAATCATGCGCAGTTTGTGGATGATACATTACTGCTAGGTGGTGCTAGCATCATTATAGCCCGCAGATTCAATGTTGAACTTAATCGCTACAGCCTAGCTTCTGGAAGCCAGGTCAATCTAAGGAAAATCCATATATATGGCTGGAATATCAATCCCAGGGAAATGACTGACATAACTCGAGGACTCAACATGGTTGGGGCCTCTGACTGGGATTCCTTCACCTATCTGGGGGTGCCCATCTTCAAATTCAAGGCCAATAGCTCGGCCTAGAGCCCAATTGTGGAGAAAATAAAAAACAAAATCCAAGGGTGGGGTTCAATTTGGTTAAATTTAGCCGGGAAGGTGGTCCTAATCAAGGCTGTCCTAAACAGTTATCTGATTTACCATAGCGCTCTTCTTCTGGCACCGGCCAAAATCATTAATCAGATTGAAGGAATGATAAGGTCCTTCCTCTAGCAGGGAGGGAATGTAGGCAGAGGCAAAAAGTTTGCCTTGGTGAGCTGGAAGACCATTAAATTGCCAAGACCTGAGGGAGGCCTTCATATTAGAGACCTTAGAATGCAAAATTTGGCTTTGGGGGCCAAGTTGCTCTGGAACCTGCTTGCCCCTAAGCCGTCCTGGTCCTGCTTAGTCCTGAGAGCTAAGTACTTCAAAGGAACGAGGCACAGCCGCCTGGAAGAGGGACACGTGATCAAGAAAGGATCTCCCATCCAAAAAATCTGTATTAAGGCGCTCCCTCTCCTCCAGGCCAATATTTACTGGGTCCCAGGCAATGGGAAGCTCATCAACGTTTGGCAGGATAACGTTCTTGGCAAGATCCCTCCTCACCTCCCTCGCCTGTAGCAATGGATGGAAGCGCAGGGGCAGAAAACTCTCTCGGATTTATCCACGTGGGATAGTGCTGAACCTCAGCGTTGGGTTGGCTGGAATCTGCCAGAAGTTCCGGAGGATCTAGCTGCAGATCGAACTCATCTACTCGCCCACCTGGCTGGAATTGCCCCCATCAGCCAAAAAAAAAGAGACCAGCGTGGATGGGGTGAGAAAAGTGGAAATTACTCCACGACTGAAGGATACCAGCAATTCTCTACAGACTATAACATCCCAGTCAATCCTCATCTTTGGAATTACAACTGGAACAATGCAACGCTGCCCAAGATTGATCTCTTCATCTGGACACTATTGCACGGTAGAATACTCACGGGCGAGAATCTAGAGATGAGGGGGCTCGCTGGCCCTTTTAGATGCTCGCTGTGCGTTGGAGCGACTGAAAATATCAGCCATCTGTTTTTACTCTGCCCGTATGCCATTTCAGTGTGGAATATGGTGCTGGATCGATGGGGGGGAGTGAAGTTGCCCGATAGCATACAGGATTGTTTTTCTCAATGGGAAAGTCTTTATCGTGGCGAGCTGATCCAGAAAAGGGGAGTGAGAGCTTGCTGGCTTAAAATCCCCAAAATAATCTGCTGGTGTTTATGGAATGAAAGGAATTATAGAATTTTTTAGGAAAGGAGTCAGCCTAAATGGAGGACAGCCATCAAAATTCAAGCCTTGCTAGCAGAAGTGATCAGTATCTCCAAGATTCCCAGCAACAAAGGAAGTATGACGGATAAAGAAAAAGAGTGGATGGAGAGTCTCAAGCCCCGGGCAGCGAACATTGTTGAAACAAAAAAATTGGAAACCTGGGAAATCAGGATGGATAATTCCCAATTTGAAAATTGGCTAAAGGAAAGAAAAAAATTTAAACTATTCTTTGACGGGGCTTCCAAAGGGAACCCGGGAAAGGCCGGGGGAGGGGGAGTCATTGTCAATCCTGATGGGGTTGTCGAGGTGGAATACTGCTGGAATATTGGTCATGAAACCAATAATATCGCTAAAGCCTATGGGCTTTGGCAAAGAATAAAGCTGCTGCTGGATAAAAGAGTGGAGGAGGTAATGGTCTTCGAGGATTCCAGGGTTATCATTCAGGCTATGAACAGCAGAAGGATGTGCAATAATAACAGGACAGCAAGACTAATAAGGAGAATTAAATCCAAAATCAAACTGTTCAGAAGAGTTCGCTTTCTCCATATCCTTAGGAACCTGAATGGCTTGGCAGACACTGCAGCCAATAAGTCCATAGCCTTGGGACTGCATGATCTATCTGTTAACTTGGTTATTAGTAGTGACATCCCTCCCTAGATCCTCGGAAAGCCTCTGATTGAAGGAAGTGGTGTATAGGATGCCTGCTTTCTTATATTTTTTCTTCAGTGCTTCTTTAGCTGAGTCTCAATAAATCCATAACCGTTTTTGTTATAAAAAAAAGGTGAAAGAAGTTTATATATCATAAGGGTGTTTATAAAATATTTACCTATTTTATAAATTCAGTTAAGTATTATATTTACATTTATTACAAGTATAGTATGGATGGACTATGAATGTATGGATTTTAACATAATTCCCTAAAATGAAGCATGTTTTGTTGGGAGAAAGAAAATTGGAACAATTTCAATATTATGTTTCCCTTGTGGTTTGAATTTTGTTCTTTGGTGGCGTGTTTTAGAATAATCCCACTTGTTATGCATGTAGTAAATGGTAAACATATCCCATATGCTTTAAATGATGATGATGATGAATTAGATGACAATGACAGTGATGATGTTTTTAATGAAGACGATGATGAAAATGATGATGATGATCATGATCATCATTGTCGTCTTTGTCATTGTCATCATGATTATCACAATAGTCATCATCATTGGCATAATCATCATCCATGTCATCATCATCACCATTGTCCTTGACATCATTATCATGATTATTGACATTTTCATCAGTTATTCATCATTACCTTTGGCATAAGAAACAACATCTACCCAAAATATGTGATTAGTGGAAAAGGGTCATGGAGGACACACACGATTTATGCATGACAAATAACAACTTATTTTTTAAGATGATCAACATCATCATTCTGATTGTACTCATCATCATTGCCATTGTCATCATCACCATCATCACCATTCATTGCATTGCCATCATAATCATCGGCAATGTCGTCATTGCCATTATCCTCATCATCATCATCATCATAATCCTCATCATCATCATCATTGTCATCGTTCTCCTCATTATCAACAACATTGTCACCATCATCATAACCATCCTCAATATCATAATCATTATCTTCATTTTCATCTTCAACATCTGGGTGTAAAACTGGATGCAAAAGTGGATAAAAACATGGATGCAATAAATGATGCAAACATGGATGCAACAAAAGTAGGCGCAAAAGTGGGCACATAATGGGGTGCACCAAAAATGGATGCAAAATGTGATGCAAAAGTGGATGCAAAAAATGATGCAATCATGGAAGCAAAACATGATGAAAAAAGTGGCGCAAAAGTGGATACAACCATGGATGTAAAATTGGATACAAAATTAACAAAAGTAGATGCAAAACTAGATGCAAAAGTAGTCCTAACACCCAACGCAAAACCCGATGCAAAAGTGGATGCAAAAAGGGATGCAATAACTGATGTAAAATTGGATGCAAAAAAAGATGCAAATGTAGATGCAAAAGTTGAAGCAAAAGTGGGTGTAAAAGTAAGCGCAAAAATGGGTATGAATTGGGACGCGAAAAAAGTGGATCCAAACGTGGATGCAATAGTAGATGCAAAAAAAGACGTAAAAATGGATGCAAATTGGGATGCAAAAAGGGATGAAAACGTGGGTGCAAAAGTGGACGAAAAAATGGATGTAAAGTGGATGCAAAAATTGCTGAAACAAAACGAGATGCAAAACTAGACTCAAAACAGGATGTAAACTTTGATGCAAAACTTGGCGCACGAAGGGATGCAAAAAAAGAAGCAGAAGTCGATGCAAAAGTGGATGTAAAAAAGGATGCAAAAGTGGATGAAAACAAGGGCATAAAAGTTGAGGCAAACATGGGCGTAAAAGGGGGCGCAACAAGAGTAGATGTACAAACTAGGCGCAAAATTAGGTGCAAAACTAGGCTCAAAACTTGTCGCAAAACCTGATGCAAAACCTGGCGCATAACTAGGTGCAAAACCCGGTGCAAATTACACCACAATTTGCGCCAAATTTAGAAAAAAGACGCAAAAAACGCCTAAAATAGCACCAACCCGTGAAATTGCGTCATTTTGTCCAAAAAATGAAGAAAAATACACTGAAAGATAGTCTAGACGCAAAAAATGATGCAAAAAGAGATGCTAAATCCAGTTTTTGTTGTAGTGTGCCCAATTCAAGTTACAGATGTATATGACATGTCATAAAAATATCAGAGACTCATTTTAATATTCCTAATACTTCCCACATCAATCCCTAGAAAATTTGAGACCCTCTTGAGCCATTCGAATCCCCCTTGGTCAAAACTAGTCAAGACATTTTTTCCAAAATTCTGCCTTTATTGGGACATTACAAGTGGTATCAGAACCTGATCTTGGCACCTGATAGAGATTTCTATTCATGTTTCCTGAATCTGACCTTCCTCCATTAGAAACCGAGAGTGGAGACCTTAACAGTGAAAGGGAAGAGAGTGGAGAAGTCAGTTCTTTTTACAAGAATATTAAGGAAAAACTAGAACTAGGAAATATGAATGACAAAGAAAACCATGAAGACCTTAAAACATTCATTAAGGAAGCTATGGAAGGCATGTCCAAAATTTTTATGCAAGGGTTAGAATTGTTTGCTATCTATCTTATGGGAAAGTCCACATTCGGAAGTGGTAGTAGTTCACCCCATGAAGAGAGGAAGACCCATGGGAAAGCCATTTTTTTGAAGACTGGACCTCATAACAGACCACATGAGTTCAAAAATCAGAATGGACCTGCAATACCTAAGTTCTTAGAGTCCAAAGAAGTTCCTTACACCACCTATGATGTTAAAGAAGCAACAAATGAGTGGCATCAATTAGGTGATGAGTGTAGGAAAGTTCTCCCTTTTGATTAGTACATTAGAGCTTCTATTCAATTCAACATCTCCTATTAATCATGAATTAAAGTACACCATTGGAAAAGCAACCATCCCTTCCTTCGATGGTTGCTCACAAATGTCTGATAGTGCTTGGTTGCAATAATTAAGTGTATATTTTCAGTTAAATCCTATGGTTGAAGTAGATGCATTGAAGATGGCCATTATGCATCTTGTGTTGGATTCATTATCTAACCCACACACCTTTATTTGGTCAATTTGGCCTAATTACCCACTATCCTAAGTTAATTTACTCAAATTACTGACATTGATATTAGCACATTAGCACCAGCACACTCATTCAATCAGGGATACCAACTAAGCCTTCTCCTTCAATCAGGGAGGCTAACTAGGCTTCCTCCTTCAATCAGGGAGAAAATCTGGGGTGATCTGCTTTGTCATAAGTGCACCAATTAGTTAACTGAATGTTGTTTCACCTAACAATCAGTTAAGTTGAGTTGGAAAAGTGCCTTCCTTGTCCATTTGTCTATTTTGGGTTGATTTGGGTTAGTTGGAGTGAATTAAGGTGCCTCCCACAACTTCTGGTGACTAGTTTCGTTTTTGTTCACTTCATCGGAGCTGACTTGAGTTAGATATGCACCCCCACCTACTGATTGACATGCAATTGAGTTCTATTTAGTTAGACTCAGTCATTACTTCCCTCTGATTCAGTTAGGACTGATCAGTTAGAGTCAATTATGGCTATGATTAGTGGTTAACTGGCATGTTTAGTGTGGCTAACAAATAGCTAAGCCACTCTCATGTTTCCAATTCGAATGACATCCTTGGGATTCGAATTGTCTTTCTATTCATGCAAGTGTATGACATTGTATCACTATCTCATTATTGATTATTGATAATATACAGCTGCAACCTCTAATTGCAGCACTGTTATGTCGTTTTGTGTGTAAATTGTCTTGAATCTTATGTAAGATTATGCTTTAGTCTCAAGATTGTTGTGAATGAATTGCACATGGTATCAGAGCCACGACGGGACGAAGCTCTTCTTCTCAAAAACAAGATTTTTGACAGATCTAGCATGCATTTTGAGCAAAAAGCTCAAAAAATTCCAGCACTGCACCATAAGCCGAAGGTTTACCACATAAATCCTAAGCAAAGGAATTGTTGATCAAGCTAGTTTGATTGACTAAGATGGGTGTGATGAATACCTGAAAAGTGTAGGTTGTTCGACCTTACGGTGCCCTTTTTGTGATTTTGTAGGTTTTTTGGAAGACTTCTACTGCATTCGCTACAACAGAAAAATGGCTTCTTCTATGGATCCTCTTACTCCTTTCAATTACCACCAATGGAAGGGGGACACGGAGATTCAATTATGTGCCAAGGGACTCTACAGAGTCACAATGGACACCGAGGTTGAGCCAAACCACGTTGTAGACGTGACAAAGCAAGATACTAGAATAAGATGGATGAAGCTTTTGGGTTTCTGTGCTTGTCGATTTCCAAAGATGTTCTTTTCCATGTCACTAGATTGAAGAATCCAAAGGAAATTCGGGATAGAATTACTGATCTCTTTGATAAGCAAGATGACATGAGGATTTATTGGCTAGAGAATGAGTTGATTTATCTTCACCTAAGAAATTTCAAAACTCTCAATGATTTATTCACCAAATTCAAGCACCTAATGCTCCAGTTGAAGCAGTGTGATGTGGAGAAAGAGGATGATCTGCTCATTCTCTCCATTCTCTCCAAATTTGCACCGGATTACTCAGTATTTGTTTCCACATTCCATACCGGGAAGCTAACAACCCCAAATTGGAAAAATGCCTTCTCTCAATGCCTTCATTAAGTCCCTCACAAACGAGCATGATAAGCTTATGCAGATGGGGATCATCAGATCCTCCAAAGATCAAGCAATGTTTGCTTTGGGGCCCAAATATACGAAGGGTAAAGGAAAGCAGAAGAATCAAAAGACTAAGTTTGATGCTCCGAAGCCAAAGGACATTACTACATTTCGACCAAAAATCCGACGGCCGTCATGTCGGATTTTCGACACTTTCCTGTCGCATGTACGACACTCTAATTTTTTATTAAGCGTCGGAAACTTGGCGTCGGTTATCTGACACTTAAGTAACCGTCGGTTAAGCGACACTTAACTAACCGTCGGTTAACTGTCAACCGTCGGATAAGCGATAGGTATAACCGTCGTTTAAACCATGGCTCCAGAGAGTAAGCGTCGCATAAACGACAGATGGAGATGTCGCTTAAGCGATGGCTATGAAGAAAAAGCGTCATAAAAACGACATAGAGAGCCGTCGCTTATGGGACGGATATCAAGAAAAAGCGTCGCAAAAACGACATTAAGAGCTGTCACTTAAGCGACGGATATCAAGAAACAGCGTCGCAAAAACGACATAGAGAGCCGTCGCTTATGGGACGGATATCAAGACGAAGCATCGCATAAACGCCAGCCATAGCCATCTCTTAAGCGACGTGTATTAAGAAGAAGCATCGCATCTTCGACAGCTAGAGCTGTCGCTTAAGCGACGGCCATGAATTTTATTTTTTTTAATTATTTTAAATATCGACTATAACATCAAAAGCATATGAGATTTTGTCAATAATGGGGCCATCCTCGTAGTCTATAACATCAAAAGCATATGATATTTTGTCAATAATGGGGCCATCCTCGTAGTCTATAACATCAAAAGCATATGAGATTTTGATAATAACATGAAGGAAAAACTGCTCCATGGTTCTAATTTTTTTTGTTGATCTTGGCTCCAAAAAGGTGGTAGTGACTATGTGCATCTAAGATTTCCCCATTTTTGGCAGTGAAACTTGGGGGTGCAACGTAAATAATTTTGAGCATATAATGAACTAGTTGTGATGGGCCTTTAAGCCTAAGGTAGACATATTAACCTATGGGCCAGGCTTTGGTTGTCTTACTGCATTAGTTCCCTTTCTTTTTGTTGTTGTTCAACCATCTTGGCTAGCAGAAGATGCTGAAGGAGCCATATTGGCTTTGGTGACTTGAGTTTAAGAGTCCATTGGCGGATTTCCCAACCAGGGACAATTCTTAATTATGTGTTTCAGAATTTGACATATAAAGTAGCTGCTTGGCAGATTGATATATCTCTGGATCTAGTCAAGTACTTTATCACAATCTTGAACATTGGATGATTCCTTAAGGTTGCCTTGTAAGTTAACATTTACACAAATCCTCTTAGTGGGAAGTAGATGAAATGTTCTCTGAGGCTAATGGCCAATATATTTTCCGATGGGTTGGGCAGGCGCTCTAGAAAGCACCAAAACTGAGGATGGGAGGCTGAAAGATCATTCCACATAAGGATGTAAAGATAACAGAGCCTTCAGTGGAGAGTGCCTCACTCTAACAAGTGACTACCAAGAGTTTATAAACAACCAAGGACCATGTTGCATGATACCAATGCATCTACTTAGATCTCTAAGTTGAAACATAAAGAAACACTTGGTCAAGTTTCTGATACTGGAATCATGCCAGCCATATGGCTCCCAGGTCTCATAAATCCAGGCCTAGAGCGTGTGCTCTAATTGGATATGGCCAACTAACTATCCAACTAAAGCATTTACACAATTTTTCCAAACAAATATATTTGTATTCAATATCAATAATCTTAACAAGAACTTCAAAGGATTGACAGAAGTAGGAGTATTACCTCATGGATGACTTTGGTAACAAGCTTGGGTGTTGTTTTGGGCACCATTGTCCTCCCAGCAGCTGCAACAGAGTTTGCGGTTGTGGAAATGCTGGCGACTATGACGCCCCCACCTTCTTGGCGAGAAAGGCCAACAGTACTGACAGTGAACTAATTGTAGGATAAACCTAGATCATCCCATCCATGGAAGCAAACAACATATCGACTAACTCCAAACCTAAAAGTTAAAGGTTGAATGGAAATCAAATTATAATAAAAACAAAATCCACCCATCAAAAACAAAGTATAAATCCATGAAAGCAAACAACATATCTATAATTGACTAACCCCAAATATAAAATTTAAAGGTTGAATGGAAATCGAATTATAGTTTTTTATTAGTAGATATAAGGATTTAAATTATTGTGTATTATAATTCAGTATGAAGGAAATGTAATGTAAGTGTTCAAGTGTAATCTTACTGTGTGTGTAAAGTTCAGGATGAGAAGTTTATATTAATCAAAATGAGAAGATACAGTTACAAGAGTGACGGGATTTTCATTGGGAAAACCAAATCAGTTACTTCTTTAAACTTTAGGAACTAATTATCAGTTATAATGATTGCTACTGAAAGGAATATAAAATTTAAGACTGACACTATTGTTTATCTTATTGTCTGTATAGATCCTAATTTGAAAATAGAAGAACCTACTTCCCCATGGGTCGGGGTCATTGAACATAATCGCTAAAATATATGACTTTAAAACAAAATCAACTAACCAGATAGACATGGAGTTCTCCTTTAGGAGAAGCAGCAAAAGACTAATGGTCATCCAGAATGATGATTTGAGGTGTTACCTTGGAACCTATGGCCTGAGAATCAACAATTGTAATGCTTGATTGTCCCACGATCAGTTTCGAAAAGGAGTCATGTGTTTATTGGGGCCGCATTTCATTGGAAGACTTTTCCTAGCTTTGTGACTAGCACATTGAGCTTGGAATTATGTTCCATTTGTCCTTTAAGAATACTTTGCAGCTAGTTTTCCAAGTGTTCCATCCACTAAGGATAGGGGCATTATCCTCCATTCTGATTTAACCATTGGCGTTATCGGTGATTGTACAACCCAAAAGGGTTTTCATATGCCAAAGGAGTGCCAAGGTATTTGTATAGTGGGTATCCTTGGTTTGAGTATTGTCAGGGTCCTATTCCATTCTGCCCAAGTTTTACTAATGATCATGTCCATTATAGATCTAAAAGCTAGTTTGACAAACAATCCCCAAAGATAAAAGAGCAATGTCAATTAGGAGGAACCCAAAAGGGACTTTACAGTAGGCCCACTTAGCTAGGATTTGCAGCATTTAGACAAGATTGATTTACCCACCTTAGCACTGATTTTACCTGTTATGCTTTTCAGTCACAATTCTCATCAAATTGCCTCTCCGTGATGTCAATTTCAAGGTATTTCACCATCTGTTTTTGTGAAAAAAATGTAGAGGGTTCTTCAATTCAATTTTGTAAAAAACTAACCAACATTTTTTACCCTATTTTCTGAAATTCTCCATATCAGTACAGTACTATGACCAATAACTAATATATGCTTAACCTGTTCATGCAACATTCTACATAATGTAAGAAACCAATTTGGTAAACCTGCCAAATCAACAATTGAGAAGCATCAATTTATGAGACCATGTATAAAAAAATTATCAAGAAAAACAGAGAAGCAACTGAAATGAAGTATCCTTCAAAATTCCATTGTTAAGGAACAGAGTCTTGCCTTGAGAGAGAGAACAGAAAATTCCAATGCAGCACTAGTTCTAGAAATGTCATTCTACAAGGGATTCTACAAAGTCATTGCATGATGACTACAACATATGATTCAATGTTATTCCTAGGAAAATGTTTAAAATACCTATGAACCTCCAACTCAAGTAACTATACCCTACCAGCTCCTTGCTGATTAAGAACACGGAATGCATTGCTGTCATTGAGTTTTGGATGATGTCCATAAAAGTAAGCTAGTGCTATAGTCACTGCCTCCCTGTCAACATTTTCATCATCAATTTGTAACATGACTACTAGAGCACCAGCTTCTTTCCATGGACCTTGAAGCATGTGCCTGCATTACAAGAAACAAATTACTGAATTAGACAATAATATTTTAAAAGTGATCATGGACTAAAGAAGAGATTAACAAATCAGATACAGTTAACTCTGATACCACTTTAATGAACTAAACTGTTTAATAACTAAGCCATCACAAAAATACAGGGCAAGAGTCCATAACTATAATGTCCAAAGAACAGAAATAATATTTAATAAGAATGAATGAGATAATGATGATTTAAAACTATTCAAAAGGAGTCCTTATATAGTGATGCAACCCTAGGTCATAAATGTAATTTATGTTAATTAAATAGTAGTTATTCTCAACTGCCAAATCCAGAATAAATAAATAATTGTTGTCAAATTTCAATATTCTTATTGCAGATTCTTGGAGTAATCTATCCTATAATAGACAAGTAGAGTGAAGAGTTTTGATTTGTTTCATATATACAGTTCATTGATATATTAGTTGGCATAACCTTATGCCCAAGAGGTGGTAGGACCAGTAGAGAGACATACTTGTAACATATATACACCTGAAAATGTTTTGAGGTTGTTTGCCAGGTTTTTTCCGAAACACTTCTGAAGGACACCTCCAAGCAGCATCTATTCAATCTGAGATATCATAATGGGTAGACACACCTCACAAGCAATGGAAGCTTCAGCAGCTGCTGCAACAAGGGGGTATATGTTCCGCCAGAGTTTCCCTGGACTGGCAACAGGCACCACCAGCAATAAATAGTCCCCTTGAGAAAGCACACTCCCACAAGAGGTAAACATGACACTTGGTAACAGGCACCACCAGCAATAAATAGTCCCCTTGCGAAAGCACACTCCCACAAGAGGTAAACAAAACCCTAATTCAAATTGCTGTGTTTAGAAGTCATTTGCTTAGTTTGACTTTCCTAGACCTTAGTTCAAGTTTCCAATTTTATCCACATTAAATCCTAATTTGACCCTTCTGCATAACTAGCAGTTTTGCTAGGTTCATCAAGCTTATAAAGCCTAATATTTCCTTTTATCCAATCCTTTCATTCAAAGAAAAGCCTCAAATCAAGGTTGCTGTTGGATTGTCAAGTAGAAAATCTAGTTTTGCCATAATTATAGGTTTTGCCAATTCTATTAAAGCTTTGAAACTTGATATAACTGCCTTATCCACAAGAGAATCCATGGTCTTTGAGGTGTATTCCAACAGAGTCATATGCCCAATTCAATGTTGGTAATTTGTGAAACAGCAATGTTTTAGATATAGCAGCTACAGGAAATATGTCTAGACAGTTGTTATATGACATGGCATTTCCAGCATTTAATTATAGAAACTCC
>LPNX010946261.1:500-11205 GCA_001517045.1 Pseudotsuga menziesii
TGTTCTTTGCACCATTTGAGTCCATTGCTGAGCCCTTGATTACTATTTTGCCTCATTGGCATGGCATAATGGTTAATGACAGTTCCAATAAACCTGATTCTTTTATTCAAGATGCTTGTAGGACTCTTCTGGATAATGTCCTGCAGTATACTTATGCAGTATCAAACTACGGACGTGGTTCTCCAAGGGAGTTAGACATGGTTGCCAAGAGAAGCCCATACAAACCTTTTGGCACTTACATGTTTTGTTCAAGCGAAGGCACAGCGTGTATTGATAATTCTGAGACCATTTTGAACATTCTTCACTTGACAATGCAGAGCCAGGAAAAACCTTACGATAATATTGAACAGGACTGTTTTTCAGAGCATATAGGATATGGTTCTGTTTTGAATCATGTCCTAGAAAAATCCATAACTGGGAGTAGAACTGCAAAGCCTGATTCAGAATCTTCTACCATGATAGGAATATCATTGCAGTTGGAAGCCATTGGTCTTCAGCATCAGGTAATATTCAATTCCATTATACAATACAATTCGGAAGAAGAAGAAAAAATTATGCATTGTTGAAATCTATCTTCTGAACTTGTCCATAAGTAAAAGTTATGCTAGGTTTTTGTCCATAAGAAAAATTTATGCAATATTGAAATCTATCCTCTGAAATTGTGTTAAGAGTTTGATATTAAATTGTAATGTGGAATGGACTTTTATCACAAATTTCTGAATTTTATTCTGTTGCTAACTGAAAAGTGAAACCTGTTCTTGAATCGATGATATCCATATTGTGCAGAATAATGATGCAGCACCCGATTGCCCTACAAATAGAAAGAGATACTGAAAACAAGCATAACGCAAACGTCGGTAAGCTAGCAATTGAACTAGGCAAGAACCAATGTCTTATGGCAGAGCTTGAGTGGTCTAAAGAGCGTTGTGAGAAGGAAGATGGCACCACACATTATGATTCCTTTAAGAAACAGAAGGATATTGATAAGCTGGCGACGACAGCAAGTATATATATTTTTTTTTAAATTTCACCCACCGTCGATACAGCAACGGCAATGCAAGTATTTTTTTTTAATAAAATTTCACCCACCGTCGATACAGCGACGCATAAGCGTGGGTATAGCGACGAACCGGCGTGGGTATAGCGACGGAATTGCGTGGCTATAGCGACGGCTTGGATTTCCATTTTTAAAAAAACATTATACAGAGCGTGGCTATAGTGACGGAAAGGTGTGGCTATAGCGACGAAATTGCGTGGCTATAGCGACGGCTTGGATTTCCATTTTTTTAAAAACCTTATACAGAGCGTGGCTATAGCGACGGAAAAGGGTCGTCGCTCTTGCGACACAAATTAGGGGTCGTCTCTATTGCGACGAAATAGTTTCCACGGAACAAAAAACACTTAGACGTGGCAATATCCACGCTTTTCCGTGGATATTGCCATGTTTTTACCGTGGCAAAATTGATCACTTGTACTAGTGTTTGGTGGGTTACTTTTAGCAAGTTAAGTAGGTTAGGTTTATGGGTTAGACAATTTATTAGGTTAGGTGTGTTAACCCATGTACCTAATAGACACACTCACATACCTCAATGATGCACCTAACCTATGCAACTATCCACACATCCACGCACATAAGAAATACATTAGTGCTATTTTTAGCTTTTGTTGGTTTGAAGATTCATTTATTATCTCTCACTAACTCAATTATTCATTTTTGTTAGTACGTATTTTATATCAATGTGATTCAATGGGGAAAATAGCTCCACTAAATTGACCCCACACAAACAACAACATTAACCTCCCACAATCCATGGCTTCTATTATCTAGCTTACCAAATCAATAAATTTTGTCAAAAAAATGTAAAAAGATGGAGGACATGAATTTTGTATGTACACACTTGATCCGGATTTATGCAGGAATGCAACAGAATACACAAATAATTGTAGAAACAAATATGCAGTGGAAATAACACTTCATTTCATTAATCAATAACTGAAACTGGTTTACATACATAATGGAAATAAACTAGCTAGAGTGCTGGTAGCTTATCTCTGAGAAGAGATGTGGCAGCTACATGCCTTTGAACTCTCTGTTACAATGAGGCTCGAAGGCCTATATATTATTGAGAAACAATGGAAACCCTACACATCCAAAACCCTAACCCTAGGAGGTGAAACACCAGAATGTGGGCCCCCTTGGGTAACTTGGTACATCAATTTCTCGGGGTCATAACTTTAGCATACTACCTCTATTTGACATGCATGATACATCGTTAGAAAGATTTGTTTAAGGACTACATCCCTAAACATAAAATATCAAGTTTGAAAAGGTCTCATATTTGCCCAACCATTCGATGCCGAAAAAACGTCGTTTAGGGCCTCAAAACGACTCTGGAAGTTTATGACCCAAAAACTGCCAAAAATAGTAAATTGTGCTACAATTAAGGAAAGCAGAAAACTAAAAGAAACAATGGTGGGGTTCCAAGTG
Source organism: Pseudotsuga menziesii (assembly GCA_001517045.1). Lineage (NCBI taxonomy): Eukaryota > Viridiplantae > Streptophyta > Pinopsida > Pinales > Pinaceae > Pseudotsuga > Pseudotsuga menziesii. The sequence continues at coordinate 2,989 of LPNX010946261.1, forward strand.
GAATAGGTGGGTGGCCACCAATATCCTCCTGGATCAACAGTCATTAACGATATCATAACCAAAATACTTGGAAATGGTGATCATATCCACTACACTACCACCTCCATTCAATTACCATGGCATTCCAACATAATATATCCCCCCCTTCTCTTCTCCTACCACGTGCATACATAAATATATACGAGCTCGAAATCACTATCATAGTCTCAGTCACAATGAACATCTCCTCTCTTCTTAACCCCACAAAATACTATCAAATACAAGAACTATTGTATCTTTTGTGTATAAAAAATAACAATGAATATGGTGATATAGTTGGTGTTAATAGCATCGACTATTAAAACTAGTGCTAAATATGATGTTTCCTTTGGTGCAAAACTCAATACATACTATGTAGTGTACCTAGTGATGATAGCATGAGGTACCTAGGTAGGTATGCAAGGGGGATAATGAATGTAATGCAGCTATAATCATAAAATAGGCCCACTTGGTAGTTGGTGGGTAATAAATAGTCCCACTCAGTAGTTAGAATGAATAATATAAGAATGAGGGGTAGTTGGCATAAAACCCAAAAAAAGCTCATGAGAAAGTATATATACACACAGGAGTATCATTTTATTGGATATATTGAGGAATGAAGCCACATTACATTCATTATCCCCATTAGGTACATCCCTAGGTACATTGTAAACTACTTGGATCAATGTCGACATGTGAAACAACATAATGTTTTCATCATAACTACAAAAGAATAAGGTGAAGGGTAACTTGAGTAAAAAAGGGAAGCTAAAAAACTAAACCAATGACAAAATTTCGTTTTAGTTTAGCATAGTCGTCGACTATTGCAGTCACCTTGGCTAAATTTTTTAATATGAATCTGGTGCTCAGTTTCGAAACGAATGTTTTGCAAGAGCCACCATTTCAGTATGACTGCATATAATATATGTGCGATGACACACACATCGATGCTAGCACTTGAGATATTTATAGACGCACTGCTACACTAAAAAAAATACCACGTTATCTGGTGCAATTTGTTAACATGTATGCATTGATGGGATGATGCGCCTACATTTAATAGAGGCATCGTGATGCCAATAAAAAATAGTTATAAATCTCATAAAGAGCTACTACGATGCGCTCTAAAAACGTTTGAGCACCGTTTATGCTGAGTTGACGTGTCCACACTGCACTTGTGCTTCCTATTGATGGAAGCACCGTTTTTAAAATTTATAAAATATTGTTAGTGCACTTGGGTAAAATACATGCATCGATGCTCTGACTGTAAAAGCACACCATTTTTGTTTTCAATAAAAAATTCGACACTTGGAGGGATAAGGTCAACATAGCACAACGTTTGTGATACTTCTAGCATTTTAGCACATCGATTATCGATATGATTTAAATTTTAATTTATTTTACTTATGCACTTAGTGTGTTTTTGTTATTGTAGCACATCGTTTGTGGTACACTTGCAGGACAAGAGCATCAATGTCAGTGATTTGCTGTAATTTAGGTGCACTACTTGTTAAAGTCAATTAGTATAAGAAACAATTATTATTCGATGTTAATAAATAACATTCTCATTTAATGAAATATGTAATGTTTTTTTTATGTTTATTTATGAGATTGATCGATGTCATATGTGAATCATAGATGTCATCATTGAAAGGCCCAAGATCAGCAGTAGGCGCATGTTAACCTATATAATGTTGTATGGGAGTGGGATGTGAGAGAGAGGGAGAGGGATTTGTATCCTTGACCCCTTACTGATCAGACACTAGAACTATTGAGGGTTTTCAACCTCCTAAAGTTTTATTAGGAGTCTACATCCCTCAATGGGAACTCAGCTTTGTTGACGCTGTTGATCTGTTGTTGGGATCAACGTAGACAATCATTTTGTATTGGTCCTGATTAGTGCTTCCAACCCATTGAGGAAGGCATTTACTTCATCACCAGGCTATCCATAAGAGGGGAGGACTTTCCTTAGTTTCATGATGTTCCATCTAGTGTTTCAACTGAGATTTATATAAGGATAACATAGTGATGTCATTATGGCCAAAGTTATATAAGGACTATGTTAATTTATAACTAGAATGGAGAAATCACTTATGTTAACACCCAATTAAATTTTGGGCATGGGTGTTCCTCGCGTTCTTTGGCTGCGTCGAGGAGTGGTGAATAGACAGCAAAAGGGAGTTGATGGCATGCGCAGGGTGGCACTCAGTAGCAGGATGGTCCGAGGATCAGGAAAACCAGGCTAAAGGGCAGTGTTGGATGCGTTAAAGAGGGTTCTCGATCGACGACTAAAAACAACCAAGAGGCAGATCAACGGTGTCAAATCTTTTCGCATGGTGAAATCTCTCGACCAAAAGCCACCCCCTAGCCTTGAGAAATGGGCTAAAGATCCGGCGCATCGAATGATCAAGATTGGGGCCCGAGAAGATCTACGGCGGTGAGCCATTTCACATCCCAAACTTATAAGGAGTAAGACGCAAATACGGATTGCGAAAAGCGGTACGGACCATTTTGATTAGCGGCGCTAGTACAAGCAAAGGTAGATTGGCGGCTATAATTGATTTTGCAATCTGGAATAGCACGAGAGGAAACAAAACTCCACTCGTGAAAAGGGGTGGGGTCCGCTTAAATCGATGGTCACGGAAGAAGTTGGTCTCGATCGGCGGCCAGGCAACCTGCACACAAAATAAAAACACGTACGAGAAAATGAGTCCTGCAGATCTACGGTATGAGAATGCAGAGGGTGAATCCACGGTGCAAGCCACCAGGGACATACGTGAGAGCTATGACGCGTAAAAAGCTATAAAAGGGCCACATGAAGTTGCACAGATTTTTTTTTGCTGAAACCTCGAAGCTATCAAATACCTAAATTACATCGAAAGTGCCAGCCCGGGCCAACCAGGGGACCACGCTACGGAGCAAGGTAGGCCCTTGACAGTCTTTCAGTATTATTTAGAAATTGTCTCAATGGAAGTAATGGGGGTAAGAGACGATATAGAACCAGAGTTATCAGGTCAGAATACGGAAGAACATCTATTTGATGCAAACTTTGAGGTTTACGATACATTCCTGGTGGGGGAAACTATCGAAGTCGGTAGGGGAAAATTGGAAGATCGTAAGAACCAGGGTATGGATACCTGCGGTGTTTTTAAGTTTTTCTTTCATTTTTCCTCTGTCGACCAAACTCCCCAGTGCCTGAATTTGTCGAGTGGTGCACAAAGAATTTCTCTATCACCGAAGGAGTTATCATGAATAAGTCCAAGTCCAAAATTCTCTGCCCTGTCAAAGCCTCTGCTATCTGCAAAACCCTGGATGTCCTCGATGAATTCGCCCATCAGACCCAAGACTATCAAGAATAAGACATTATTCGTTGCTTTAGAGAGTCTCCTGATGAAAGTAAAGAAGCCTTCTTGAAAGCCTGTTCTAAACCTGATAGTGAACCCATCAACCTATCTTACCCTATTGACCTTGACCAGTTCAACGAAGAGACTCAGTGGTGTATAACCTCGACCAGTCAGTTCTTAGGTTCAGATATCGACGCATACGTCCCAGAGTCATTGTTGAGTCTTTTATTCGTCTTAGATACCTGCCCGGCCGAACTTGAATTGCCTGGACAGTCAGGTCAGTCTTGTCGCCTTAAGTTTGATGAGTTCTTAGATGAGAACATCTATTCTTAGTTAATGAACTTCCACGACGCCAGAACGTTCAGGTTCTAGTCCTTTCTGCTGAGGATGTTCATAGCCCACAATGATGAAGACGTACAACTACCAGAATCAGCAGTCACTACTGAAATGGCCACTAACTATGGTAAATTCATGAACTAGTTGATGGTCGAAATATATGAAGTCTTTTTCCAGGAAAGACTGCCTAGGGTGTTTCCTAAAATGAGACAAATGCTGCAATTGTCTAAAGGCAGGAGGATAGGAGACTGGTTCCTCTCAGATTTTGGGACAACCATAAGACTGTACGGCTATGTACATTCACCATACATCCTTCCAGCTTTCTTGACCCCCGGGATCTTCTATTTGGAGTTATCTGAAAAAACTCATGGTCGAAGAAGAACACTTCTTGAACTTCAAGAAGTGTTCAAATTTGGTCTTTCCTTGGAAATTACCACCATATACAGTCAGAAACAGGGCTGCATTGCCTCTGGTCTCCAAATTTCTTAGAGACATGGGATTTCCTCAAGACCAACCAATAAAATATGATACTCATCAGGTTATCTCCAAAAGAAGAACTGTTAACTTTTCATATGCTTAACTAAGACATCAATATTTCATTTCATTTTCATAACAAAAGCATATAAACAGGATCAATGAAAGATAGACAAGCACAACCATACAAAAGGAACACAAAGATTTATCCTGGGAAAACCCTAAAGGGAAAAACCCAGCAAAAGCTTCCTCAATATAGATGTCCCCAAAAAGATAAAAGATAAAACCAGCAAGGAGATCAAAGCATGATCCTCCTCCTTCTCCAGCTACTTCTCTTCGCCACTAATGCGCTACACAAGTGAGAGTGTGTGTGTCACAAATGAGGAGCACCACGCCTCTATTTATATTCATCCGTTCACTTGAATTAACTCATTCGACATGTAGGCTCGAGTTACACAAGTAGGCTCAAGTAACCACACTGGGGTGCTAATGACCCACCTTTACAATTAGAGGGGACTACCTCATGAATCTTATTAGTTCTTCCGATTAGAAGCATCGGGGTACAAGATAATACAAGTGGTTCTCCCAGTAGGACCATCGGGGACCACAAAAGATACATATAGAATATTCTTTGAAGTTACAATATTTCAACACTTCCCCTTAACGAGAAGGGTATTCTACAACAACATCAACAACAACAATAGTAGGAGAGGACATCATCAACATCATCAGGGTAACACATCTATAAATCATTGGAAGCTTTTCAACATCATATAGTCTTCGTCTTCAATTTTCAACGACAACAACTCTTTGATCAGCATCAGCATCTTTTGACCTTTTGATCAGCAACATCTTCAACACTTTGACCTTTTGATCAACAACACCTTCAGCAACATCTTCAGTACTTTGACCTTTCGAGCAGCAACATCTTCAGCACTTAGACCTTTCAATCAGCAGCAACATCTTCAGCACTTTGACCTTTCGATCAACAACATCTTCAGCGTTTTGACCTTTTGATCAGCAACAATATCTTCAGCATTTTGATCAGCAACATCTTTAGCACTTTGATCTTTCGATCAGCAACAACATCTTAAACATTTCGATCAACAACATCTTCAGCACTATGATTTTTCGATCAGCAACAACATCTTCAACATTTCGATCAGCAACATCTTCAATACTTTGATCTTTCAATCAACAACAACTGCTTCAGCATTTTGTTCTTTCAATCAGCAACCTGATTGGTAACATCGTGATCAACACCATAATCATACTTCAATTCTCAAACAGCATCATCATCATGATATTCTGATCTTTTGATCAGTACATCGTTATCATCACATACTGATCATTTGATCAGTACGTTATCATCATCATACTTTGATCTTTCGATCAGTACATCATCATCGTCATACTCTGATCAGTACATCATCATCATCATACTCTAATATTTCGATCAGTACATCATCATCATCATACACTAATATTTCGATCAGTACGTCATCATCATCATCAAAACATCAACATGATCCTTCCTTTCAGAATTACGGGATTTAGGTCTTTACGGAGTTACCAATGATCCTTTCTTTCAGAATTACGGGATTTAGGTCTTTATGGAGTTACTAACGATCCTTCCTTTCGGAATTACGGGATTTAGGTCTTTACGGAGTTACTAACGATCCTTCCTTTCGGAATTACGGGATCAACACATTTGTGGAACTCGGACAATCCTTCCTATTGGAATTACGGGATCAACACATCTGTGGAACTCAGACAATCCTTCCTATTGGAATTACGGGATCAATTCAATGATCCTTCCTTTCGGAATTACAGGATTTATGTCTTTACGGAGTTCCTAACAATCCTTTCTTTTGGAATTACGGGATCAACACAGATGTGGAACTCAGACAATCCTTCCTATTGGAATTACGGGATCAACACATCTGTGGAACTCAGACAATCCTTCCTATTGGAATTACGGGATCAATTCAATGATCCTTCCTTTCGGAATTACAGGATTTATGTCTTTACGGAGTTCCTAACAATCCTTTCTTTTGGAATTACGGGATCAACACAGATGTGGAACTCAGACAATCCTTCCTATTGGAATTACGGGATCAACACATCTGTGGAACTCAGACAATCCTTCCTATTGGAATTACGGGATCAATTCAATGATCCTTCCTTTCGGAATTACAGGATTTATGTCTTTACGGAGTTCCTAACAATCCTTTCTTTTGGAATTACGGGATCAACACAGATGTGGAACTCAGACAATCCTTCCTATTGGAATTACGGGATCAACACATCTGTGGAACTCAGACAATCCTTCCTATTGGAATTACGGGATCAATTCAATGATCCTTCCTTTCGGAATTACAGGATTTATGTCTTTACGGAGTTCCTAACAATCCTTTCTTTTGGAATTACGGGATCAACACAGATGTGGAACTCAGACAATCCTTCCTATTGGAATTACGGGATCAACACATCTGTGGAACTCAGACAATCCTTCCTATTGGAATTACGGGATCAAGTCAATGATCCTTCCTTTCGGAATTACAGGATTTAGGTCTTTACGGAGTTACTAATGATCCTTCCTTTCGGAATTACGGGATCAACACATATGTGGAACTTACACAATCCTTCCTCTAGGAATTACGGGATCAACACACGTTCTCGAGTACCAAAGTCACCGGATCCGTTCTGAACCGAAGTTCAAGGATGATACAATCCTACCACATTCATGGGGACCGAGATCTCCAGATACATTTTGAACTGAGGTTCAGGGATGATGCAATCCTACCACTTTCACGGGGGTCGAGACCTCTGGATACATTTTGAACCGAGGTTCAGGGATGATGTAATCCACCACTTTCATGGGGGTCGAGACCTCTGGATACATTTTGAACCGAGGTTCAGGGATGATGCAATCCACCACTTTCACAGGGGTCGAGACCTCCGGATACATTTTGAACCGAATTTTAGGGATGATGCAATCCTACCACATTCATGGGGGCCGAGACCTCCAGATACATTTTGAACCGAAGTTCAAGGATGATGCAATCCCACCACATTCACGGGGGCCGAGACCTCCAGATACATTTTGAACCAAATTTCAAGGCTGATGCAATCCCACCACATTCACGAAGACCGAAGTCACTGGATCTATTTTGGACAGATGTCCCAGGATGATACAATCCCTCTTCATTCTCGAGGACTGAAGTCATCGGATCAATTTAGGGCAAATGCCCAGGGATGATACAATCCCACTTCATTCTCGAGGACCAAGGTCTCCGGATCACTTTAGGGAAAGTGCCCAGGGATGATACAATCCCACTGCAACATCGCTACTCCCCCTTTCGAGGAAGGTCTTTCTAAACAACACCAAGCTTGTCTCAAAAGTGTTCAAACTTTACTCGAGACAAAGGCTTCATCAGCACGTCATCATCTAAACCATCATCATCTACATCTTCAGTATGTGAATACTAAACTATAACCGTCTGTATCTCTAGTATGTGACTACTGAAAGCATCATCATCTATATCTTCAGTATAGAAATACTGAAAGCATCATCATCTCTATATTCAGTATAGAAATACGGAATCACCATCATTTGCATCTATAGTATGTAAATACTGAAACATCATCTATATCTTCAGTATGGGAATACTGAAACATCATCATCTGCATCTTATCTCGTACACAACTCTGGTTATCACATAGGATCACGGTAGTGTCCAACTCTAGGTTGAATAATCCTGACATCAGCTTTCAAATCCATATGGCTTCACAACTAGCAGATCAAGCTGCTATATATTCTGCTTCGACTGTGCTTAGAGCAACACTAGACTGCTTTCTGTTAAACCATGAAATTATAGCAGAACCCAAACAAAAGCATCTACCTAATGTGTTTTTCCTGTCTAAGATACTTCCATCCCAATCTACATCTGTATGGCCATACAATCTGTAGTCATGGCTACCATCATAGTATAGACCAAGGTCTATAGTTCCTTTCAGATATCTCATCACATGTTTTGCAGCT
>LPNX010946261.1:11532-48544 GCA_001517045.1 Pseudotsuga menziesii
TCGCTTTCTGAAGCTCTTTCTTCCGTCATGGTGTCTCTGACCCTGGGAGCTTCAGATTCATGTTTATTGAAATGTCATCACTTGATCTTCAGAACAAGTCTCATCCTCCTTTTCTTGTAGGAGGTTGTACATGACCTTTCCTATAATTCAAATGCACCAGTTGCATGGTTAGAACTATTTCATGAAACATATGCATAACGAAAAATTCTTATGCATCATGCAACTATTTAGCCAATGCAACATTCATCCATATCTCACAGAAACTTTCTAGATGCCTTCCATCTCTACCATGACATCATTGAGATTGTGCACTAATCCAATATGTCAGCAAAGAGGTTTGATAAGTAGCACTGGAGAGTTGTATAGCGCCATGAGCTACTTACCCATCACATGCATATTAGTAGTATTAATGTAAACAATCTATCACATCAACTGAATATAATCAAATGTATAACAAAACAATATCATGAAATGGCAACTGAATACTTATCTTTTATTTGTTTCGTGGGTAGACTCCATCTTGATCATTCTGCTTTATCATCTTCTTCATTCATGAAATCATCATTTCTTATCCAAATGATAAGATGAATAAGAGGTTCTTCAAGAATTGAGTTTTTCATATTCCTCATCGCTTGAGGGATATTCTTTGAATGGTGAGAGCTTGATCTTCAATTGCTCCCATATTCTTCTTCTCTTCTTATTAGTCGAGCTGAAAGTAATCACTTACTTCTCGCATACATTCTTCTTCTACCGCTTCAAGTTGTTCTGCATTCTAGATCTTCACATTCTTCAAGTGTTTTCTCAACGCCATCTTCTTATTTAAGTTCTTATCTTCAAATAGCTTGATCAAGGAATCAAAAATCTTCGGTGTCTTTAGGGAATAAACTTGTGGTATAAGTTGATTCGTGATTGAATCAACAATGATCTTCTTGGCCTTGATCAAGTTCTTCTTGTGTAAGGCTTTGAGCCTCATCTTCGTATGGAACTGGAACCTCTCTACTCATGTAGGTGTCCAATTCATTTTCTTCAGAGAGATCAAATACTTCCATGCTTGTAATTTTTCAACTGATGTGATATATCACTTTGAAATGAGAACCTCAAATACAAATAGCAAAAGATTAGATCTTACCGATTTGAGGTGTCTGTCCTACTTCCGGAGTTGGCTGATCTAGGGTTTGTCAGAGAAACCCTAATTTTCAAAACTTGGAATCTTTCAGATATGATTGGATAGAAATATAGATCTCTTCAAATGGAGCTGTCCAATGTACTCTTTTTCTGAAAACAATGGAGGGAAGCTCTCGGAACAGGAAGCCCTAGTTTTCCAATTTCTTCTGCAGAAATGCCTGTTACTGTTTCTATGATATCTCCGAAATTACTGCTCCTCCGTGTCTACAATTTCTCACTGAGGTAACCTCGCATGTCCCTGATCCAACACAATAGGTTTCATCAGAATTTGTTTCACCAATTGGGATTTATGATTATGTTCCCAAGGTGACCTGTTACAGGACTGTTCATAATAGTGAAGTTGTACAGAATGCCACGTGTCACTGGTTCATCTTCAGGTTCTGAAATTTGGACCACAGAAATTAAAGTCTATGCTCTTTCTTTAACATCTTCAGCAATTCCATTTGGACCTTTGTATGCCACGCTACAGCAATTCTCCCCAGGTGTCCTATTTAGGGATGAATTCTGGAAGAGGCTGGAACCCTAACTTGGAGGGGTCATATATCCCAAAATATAGCAAATCTGAGGCGGAAGTTTGGACACAGTGTAAAGCAGGATTTTATCTTCAGCCTCTGAAATTTTCAACTCCTAAGCCTTTGCCAATATCATGATATAGTGAATGTACCAAAACTTAGTAGTTTTAGTATTTAGGGTTTTTCCAGATCGGGGTCAAACTAGGGTTTGACTTTCCCGGAGTTTCACCCAACCAAATTTCTTGATCCAGGTCTCTAGTATTCGATTTTGATGAGGAGAAAAATCCTATGCTGGGCTCACTCAAAAATTCTTCTTCTGTAGAAAGCCCTAATTTTCTGCACCAAAACTGAAAATGCTCGGAATCAAATTTTGCTTCGACAGAAAGATGCGCCCTTCAATGGAAAGTCAATCTAGCCTTCTTTTGCTGATCGATCATGGATAGAGACCCAAAAAATAAGAATCCCTAGATTCTTTAGCTGCACAATGTCTTCTTTCAAGGTGGCTCTGATACCATGTTAACTTTTCATATGCTTAACTAAGACATTAGTATTTCATTTCATTTTCATAACAAAAGCATATAAACAGGATCACTGAAAGATAGACAAGCACAACCATACAAAAGGAACACAAATATTTATTCTGGGAAAACCCTAAAGGGAAAAACCCAGCAAAATCTTTCTCAATATAGATGTCCCCAAAAAGATAAAAGATAAAACCAACAAGGAGATCAAAGCCTGATCCTCCTCCTTCTCCATCTACTTCTCTTCTCCACTAATGCACTACACAAGTGAGAGTGTGTGTGTCACAAATAAGGAGCACCACACCTCTATTTATATTCATCCATTCACTTGAATTAACTCATTTGACATGTAGGCTCGAGTTAAATCATGTAGGCTCAAGTTACACATGTAGGCTCAAGTAACCACACTGGGGTGCTAATGACCCACCTTTACAATTAGAGGGGACTACCTCATGACTCTTATTAGTTCTTCCGATTAGAAGCATCGGGGTACAAGATAATACAAGTGGTTCTCCCGGTAGGACCATCGGGGACCACAAAAGATACATATAGAATATTCTTCGAAGTTACAATATTTCAACAAGAACGACCCTCAAATGATGGCCCTTTGAGCACATGGAGGTGCCTGGGATCAGAGAAAAAGTGAATTCGAACGATTTCCCTAATACTGTCCCAATGGATACCAGTGCCGAACATGACTCTGGCTCACAACTACCCAGAGCAAATCCCCCCAAGAGGATTTGGTTGCTGTGGTCGCAATTGCTGGGGGATACTCATCATTGGTCAGTTACTCAGTGAGTTTGATAAAGAGAGGGAGTATTGAGGCCATGGACACTGAAGAAGTGGACACTGCGAGCATTCCCAAAAGGCAAAAAATAGAGCCCAGACAGCAATTGGTGTAGGCAAAAACGGGACAGGCGAAGAAGAAGAATGTAGTAAAAATACAGCAATAGGTGGAGCTCGAGGTGGCCAAATTGCAGATACAGGAGTATGTATTCGAAGGGCAAAATGAACAAGCATCCAAAGAAGAGTGGCTGAAGTCTTACCGAGATAAAGCTGACAAAACCTTTGAGGATACATCAGAACTTTACCGTGAAGCCTCACGGTTGCTTCAGCCCAATGTGGCATTGAAAGCAGTAAGGGATCATGCCACTGATACCCTCAACTTGGCTTTGGCAGCAGGGAGCAAGGTGTCCGAGGTCAATGTAAACCTTTCAAAGGTTCCCAATTCCGACATTATACATCTGAACAAAGAGATCAGAGGCATACTAAATACCAGACTGCTTAGAGCTAGCATACAATTGTCCAAGTCAGAAGAAAGTAAGGCTAAAACTTCTAATCTTTTAAGAAAATCGAGAGTGGAGATCAAAGCACTTAAAGCCCAAATCAATAGTTTACAGAAGGAATCTATACAGATGGAGGGAGGTGGACAGAAAGGAAGCATGGTCCAGCAATTTCTCGATGACAAAGACAAAGAGATACAGGCTTTGAAAAAGAGGTTAAGAATCCCCGGATCTCAGCTCGCTAGAGCAGATGAATTGGTTGAATTCGAAAAGGAGAAAGAGGCACTGAATTCCAAGCTTGTTGATAGCCAAGCTAAGTCGTTGAAGCTTGAGGAAAAGGGGAGGCAATGGGAATCAGATATCCAACTCCTAAGGAATAGCGAGACAGACTTTAAAGTTAGACTAGCAGCGAAGGAAAGTGAGCTTCAAAGCAGGAACACAGAGAAGGCAATTCAGCCCACGGGCACGACTGAAGAAGTAGACACCAGCTCCCTCTCCAAGGAAATGCCATAGATAGGCCTAAAGGATACCGAAATCATCAAATTAAAGCAACAAATTGAAGAGTTAGAAAAGGAAAGAGTTAAAGAGAAACAGGGTAGAGAAAGTGCCGAAGAAAAATGTCAAGAACTGACCCAACAAAATGATAAGTTGAGCTAGAAAGTGATCGGCAAGCTTGCACTACAAGGCACGAAGCATCTTATATGGGACCGGATTATCATGGAAGTTGACAAGTTCCGACCCTATCTCATTGTTATTATAGACCTGGGATTAGCTGTTGAGGAAACCAAAAAACAGGTCCAGGAAGTAGGAGCTGCAGTGAACAAAAGACCTTTGGAGATTGCTGAAAGGGCCATAACCTATCTAAGCTCCTTGTCAGACGAAGCCTCTAACAGTTTCGGTCTTCAAAACTGGGTCGTTGTTATCTCTGGAGCCCGAAGGGTGATAACTAAACATAGGATGATGGAGACGGTGCAGGCCCAAATAGACGTCACTGACCACAAACTTTGAGAGATCCTCAGGATGTTCAAGACATTGGCGAATAGATGACTTCCATTTTTCTGGGAAGAGAGAGGTCCTTTACTATCTCAGAAGGATTATAAGGATTGCATGTTAGACTGCCGATCAGACCACAGAATATTCAGAGATATGGAACAAGCGTTACCCAGGAAGGTCGTCTTTGACAAGTTGGCCAATGATTTCGAGTTATGGTTTGACTTTAAAGCCCCGCGACCCAAGGTCCCTATGACTTCATACTTGGAAGAAATGGAGCTCCAGGCATAAGCTTATGACATGGTTGTTGAGCCACTCCCTGGTCCCGATACATGGAAAACCATCTGCCACTTTGGGTTCATCTAGCTCACACCACCCTAGTAGAAATAGTGGTGACAGTGCCACGAAAGATTTTCCAAGTGTCGCATGCTCGCCCTAATGGTCACTTCTCTCAGAGGGGTCTATACAGTCAGCATCATCTAGGTGGGAGTATGGGACACTCTTGTGCCTCTTCATCCCACGCTCCATATATCATTATCTGGATATTTCATACAAGCCACATCCAATATGACACATAAGAAGCTATTAGAACACTTCCTTTATTGTAACCAATTTTGAATCCCGAATGTCGGTTTGGGAAAGATAGAAACGTTGTAAATATACCTCCTAAAAAGGGATAAAGGGTTGAAACCATTGTAATCTTTTGCTGTGTATGTTTTTCAAGAAAGTTTTAATATAATCACAGAGCCGAGATCCACGTTTTTCACACAAGGATTCCTGTGTCGTTCGCACTTACAGTCTGTTATTTCTTTTCTTATGTGAATGTTATTCTAGTTTGCCTTTCCATTTTGTTTTTCTTTCATATCTGAGACTTAGGGTATAACAACTCAAAATTCATACTTGCTATGCTTCGTTTGTTGTTTCAGGTATTCACCAAAGTTTCTTCCAAAGTTAATGTAGAATTCATTTCTCACAATGCTCTGCATTAATGATTTGTTCATGTTCCTCCTTTTCACCAAACAAATATGAATCGACCGTGATCGAGTGGCTACCTTGCCCTTGTGATGAAAACGTTTGCATTTAAGTTCTGATTATATTTGTTGTATATCTTGACTCCATCACCTAATGATGATGTGTTTTGTTTCAACCAATTCCATAAACGATTTATAGTTTCCATTTGTATATATATCTGGCACTGTCATACATTTAGTGAGAGATCCCTCTCGGAAGAGCAGAAAGCCAGTTCTCTCTTCAAAAGCGGTTTTGCTGTTACCCGAAAGCGAGCCCTTCCGCAACCTTTGGTTAAATTCCGGTGCTAACAACCTGGCACCGTTGCCGGGGACGAGATTGAATATCATCCTTGGGAAAAATAACAAAGATTCAAAGTATAAAGAGTTTCTATGGGAAAACAGAGATTCTTACATGTGAAGAAGGTTGTGTCATTTGCCCTAGAGAAAACAGAGTTTCTGTGGGAAAACAGAGATTCTTACATGTGAAGAAGGTTGTGTCATTTGCCCTGGCGACTCCACTAAAATATTCCAGGAGGCGATTCCACTGAGGAGAGCGGTGACCGTAAGGACGAGGTTTCTGGAGACAGAAATTCTGGAAGTTGCTAAAAGGTGGTGCGTTTTTCCTAGAGACTCCAAGCTCGTTGCGATCAGTATTGCACCAGCTATCCTGGCTCCCAGAAAGATCCACACGAGAGGTAATTCTGATACCGAAACTTTTCTTAGTGTGGATAATCCAGAAAAGATACTTAGAAACAGGAATAAGGAGAAGTTGGGTTCTCCATTGTTTGATACTTCGTCATCTCAGGACTGGTATGGCTTAGCTGAACCCGAGAGGGGGCTTGGAGCTGAAAGGCTGCTAACCAAATATAAGTCTGAGACCGATCTGAGAAAGGATTGGGTAGGTCCTAATACGCTGCAATCCTATCTGCTTGATTCTTTGTGGCTGAACCTATAAACCCCACCCAAAGCTGAAGAGATATCCTCTATCTTTCAAAATACTCAAGTGCTTAATTTCCTATCCGTTCCTAACCGACCCACCTCGATGGCTACTGCTAGATTCACCCCGTTAGCCCTACCTCTGGTCCTGCACGACCTTCCCATGAATTATGCCCAGAGGATTGCACTCTACGACGGGGAGGGAAATGTTTCAGCAAGATACCATGTGGATAAGTTTGATGACTTTATTGACCTGGAGGAGGTAGATGATGAAGATGTCAAGATGCGGTTATTCACTCAGAGTTTGTCTGGGGAGGCCAATAAATGCTATAAAGATTTACCACCTAGGTCTATCTGCAGCTTCGCTGGCTTTCAGACCATATTTCTAGAGCTATGGGACGACAAGCAGAGCCCCCTGCAAGTTTTGTCCCAATATAATAATCTCAAGAAGGGAGGTTTTGAATCCGTCCATGAATTTTCTAGCCGATTCATGTGGGTTTACAACTCGATACCTGCTGATATCAAACCCTCACCCGAGGCAACTAAACTTCATTATGCAGATGCCTTTGACAATGAATTTGCTTTACTGTTAAGAGAAATAAAGTCCAACACCCTCCCGGCCATGTTCACTGATGCCCTATAGGTAGAAGCCAATATGATGGCATGTGGGAAAATCAAACCCAGGGCGGATATTGACAGGAGGAAAGGTCGAGAAGAGATACATCCCTCTACCTTCGCTTATTCATGTGGAAAAGTTGATGGACAGGCTAAAGGTAGAAACCAGGCCAGTCAACAGGGAACCGAACGAGCCTTCGACAAGGAATCCTAATTTTAGGCGGCCGGTCCCTCCTCCACTCCAACCCAATAGACCAAGGGATGTGAGGAATCCAAGAAATATTGAAGAGTAGCCTATCAGACCTCCTTTCCCCAAAAACTATGTAGCTGCTGAAGATGAAGCTGAGTCCGCCGAAGATCACATCCATTATTTCGGTGACCTGGACTCTGAGATTTACTTGACAGAAGAGGAACATGATATGTTCGCTCAAGTAGATGGAAAAACCCTAACCGAGGAATTGGAGCAGTATCATAAAGGTTGTATGCATGATATCGATGACGTCAGGAAGATCAAACTAAGAAATAGGGACGTGGCCATACAGAAGAAAGGTGGCGACTCTACTGGGGACATGTTGGCACCCCAACAACTCCCTTTGATCTTGTGTAAAATAAAGGGGCCCCCGTGTGATTTTTGTAAGTATTTAGTTATGTTTTTCTTTACTTTTGTCTTACTTGCTTTGGTAGGTGGTTTCCTTGATCGTTTCTCTTTGACTTGGCAATTATGAAATAAGGGATTAGTGATATGAATCATCTATGGTTGTTTTGGTATGATGGCATCCTTTGATTGTGCATGATTGACATTTTTCTATTTATTGTTTCTTAAGATCATTGCGATGAGATTTTGGTCTTTCGATAGATCTATGCTATTTTGATCCTTTGGATTTCTTGATGTTTGTATTCCCTTATTGATTATATGATTTTAGTTGGATAAATTGGATTAAAAATCATATTTCAATGGTCTCATTGATTTTCGATCTTTACTACATAAAGACAATTTTAGGTATTTGGGTGGATCATCCTTATTTTGAAAGCTTATTTTCATATATTTCATGAATGTCTTTATCTTTTAAGTAGATGGAATGCTCATTAATTTTCTTGATTTTCTTATTATCAAGACAAGGTTATATAGGCATTATTATTATTCTCAACATATTTTTACATTTTAAATGCCTTTTGAAAAACTATTTTGATAATATTATAAAGTTATTTTATTATTTATGTTAAACTTTCAAATAAAATGACTTTAATTTTTATAATTTCTATCAAAAAAAGTTTCTTTATTTTAAATAAAGCATCAAGCTTCAACATTATTGTTTGACTTTTCCTCAAAATATTACACATTAATATTTTTATATAATCCTTTTTTTAAATGCATTTAAAATATATAAAAAACAATCTACAACTTTTGAGAATTTGATGTCAACTCATAATAAATGTATGAAATATGGCTTTTGGTTAATGGAATTACACATAATCAAATTGTTAATATTAAGATAATATTATTTATTACTTAATCAAAATTCCATTCAAACAATTGCACGAGAATAAGGAAAAGTTTATGTATTTGATCTTTATTTAAAAATATGCTTTACATATCTTTTCACATTATCCAAACTAGCGTGGCATTTTGCTGTGACATATTATTTCACATTAATTGAAAAGGATCATGGGTGGAATCTCATCCTTAACTTATAGCTTGTTTTAAAAGGGTAAAACAACATCATGAGAGTTAAAAACACAGCAAATTTTATTGGATAACTTATTAACTGGTCTTTTGCATTAGCATGGATTTATATCATGCCACATACACGTTATTTATTATTTATGAATAAATGTTAGTTCATAGAAAAGGAATCCAACTCTTTGAAGGAATCAAAGATCATATAACTCTGCGTCAATTTCTTTTTACATTATTAAACTGTTATAAATAAAAGCATACAGTTAAAGATATCAAGACCGAGTTCGTTGGTTATAAATGTGTTGTTCAATGCAAAGATTTCACCCAAAATTTTGAGAGATTCACGCGCCACACAATCTCATTAAATTGTAAATATTACTATTATGTTTTCTTCATAGGGTTTGCAGAAATTGTTGTTGAAGTGTCGCGTTTCAGTCACACAGGAAGAGAGAGATTCACACCAACATATTGAAGGTAGAAAAACGAGTTGTTTGCCAAGTAAGAGATATCTTTGAGATAGTTGAGAAATTATAGCAAATTGCAGAATTTTAAGGAATTTGTTGAACAATTGTCCTTTACAAAGGAGGGTGCATTGATTTATGTAGCAGTTGTCTCCATTTAACCACTGAGCTATTCTATCACGAAGCAACCAAATCATAAATCTTGAGATTTTTGAGGGCTACTTCTTCACTCAAAATCATCCACGAGATCGCTATGTTATATTCAATTTTTATGAGATGTTTTGATTTCATTGGTTCACATGGTGATCGGTAGACTACTTCCATTTGTTTGATGATTCGTTTATGGTTGAATTCTCACTTGTAACACCTACAAAATAGAATGGGCGTTTCAGAGATAGACCACGTGTTTAGATCTACGGAAAGTTCATTAAGGCCACGATTTTATTGAAAGAAATATTGTTGAGTTCTCTTTTATTTTTAGATTTTATTATTATTTAGATATATTATTTTGTAGGAACAATGGTAGGAAAGGACAAGATTCACAGAGTTTGTTTCTAGATTGTCTAAATCACTTAATGCAAAAAATCGTTGAAATTCTTCACCAGAATTCAGAAAAATAAGCTCAGCCAACCCGCGGATGGCTGTGGAAAGATTATCCTCTTGCCAGATCAAAAGTAGGCGAATTTTGCAGCGGATTCCATCGAAATATTTACTCCATATTTGCAAAAGGGATGTTACGAGTTACCAAAGACATCAAAACGGCCAGAATACGAGGTCATGATAGAGCAGTGTGAAAGGTGAAAACCATGGAGATACAATGGAATGACAGCAAGCGCAGTAAAACGATAAAGGGCAAGGGAAGTTTTTTTTGGTCATTTCATTTTACTTCTTTTCATGGTAATTCTCTTATTTCTTGTTAAATATGCAGATTCAACCCGAAAGTTATTCTTTTGTTAGCAGAAGATTGTCGGATTCCCGTCGTTATTCAGTAGAGGGTTTTCTGCAGCGAACTGTGGCTAAACTAAGACAAAATAAAAAAATAAAAAACATGGGTTTTCTCCAGAAGATAACCATTTACCATAATCGTGGTGAATTTACTAAAAAGAGTGAATAATTTGGGAGATTTTTGGGGTGCTCTGAACACGTATTTTTCAGTTGTGGCCAACAAGGAAGTTAGTTTGACTTCCATTTGTTTTCATTTCCTATTTAAACAATAGAAAGATGCTACGATAGGATAACTAGTTAATTTTAGTCTTAGTATAGTTTATTTTAAATTTTATTTTATATTTAACAATTGATAAATAGAATTAAATTAATTTTGTAAAACTTAAAATAGTCTTTGAATTAAAATATTTGAAGCAAAACCCTAAAAAATTGAAGACTTTCCTTAAGAAAGCATTTTAAGATAACTTAGGTCTTAGAAAACTAACTCTAGGGTTTACTTAGGTAATAATAAGATTAGGATAAAGTTTTACTGAATTTTAAATTCTCCTTAAGAGGAAAATTCATTTGGTAGCAGGACCATAACCTGCGAGATTTTGCCATTTCAAACACACCGGGAGCTGCTCTAAGCGACTTGTGTGGGATTAATCTCCTTAGTTGGCCTAGGTCAGAAAATCAGGCCAACAAATGGCGCTAGAAGGAGGGCCGAGGTAAAACAAGTGGTTATTTTATTGTTTCAATTATTTTGATAACCATTTTTCCTCCAGCTCTTGTTTTTCAGTTTTATTATTCTATGCTCTTAGTCGTCACATATATGCTTAAGGGTTGGTTAGACGACAAGCTAGCCATTTGAAGAGTCAATTAATCTTGATTGTTTATCATTCATGGCTCATGCTCAAATTCATGTTTGGGAATGCGTTTTTAATTTTACGTTGGTTAATATTCCCAATGAGACAATCAACCTCTTGTCAAAACTTGAATTTGATGGCGAAGGCGTTATATTAGCAAGAGAATACCTTAGAAACGATTTTTATGTAAATGTAACAAACATAAGATTGTTGATCTTAATGCTACTTGCAGGTTATTTTCCCTTACTCTCAAAGGACGAATCAAATGTTGGTTGGAAACTTTTCCACCTAATTTCTTTTTTACATGGTTTCAATTCACACATGAATTTTTAAACACATTTAGGGATTATAATTCTAATAAAATTTTGCAGTGAATTGCAGGCTATTCGGAGGAAGAAAGGTGAGTCTTCAGAAGACTTTTTAGTAAGGCTTTCTCATATTCTTTGCAAATTTCATATTATTGATTTACCTTCTAAATCTGATCTTTTAAATATTGTTTTCAACTCTCAAGTTCCTCTTATTAAACAAAATCAAGACGTTTGTCTAAAGGATGATAATTCACTAATCTTCCTAGAAACTTCCTCCTCTATTATTGATTCAGATACTTTTATAAGTTCTACCCAACCCCTAGGTGAGAAGATCGAAGTAAAAGAGGTGCCAACTTCTTCTGATCATTATTCTCCTCTCGAAGGAGAAAGTCATAATTCTTTTATCCAAAATCTTGAACCTATAAACATTAATGAATCGAATGAGGAAGAACATATTCATGATAAATTTATTCGTAAAGATAGGGAAGTCGATTATCTTAATGAACAACAAGATTCAGATTCTATTATTGCAAAAATAGATCAAGATGAATTAATTATAAATCAAACCATATGTTCATCATTTTTTTTATTTTTGTATTAATTCTTCTTTCGATTCAATTATCAATGAACACAAATATGTTAATTATAATTTTATATGTTCTGACAATTCAATAGAAAAAGTTGAAGAAGAAGACATAAATCTTAATCACTCGACTAAATGTTGTCCGAGAAAAGAGATTAATCTTTTTCAAGAGAATGTTAATAAAAGTTTTGATTCATATAAAATATGATCAATTGATCTTGATCTCAAATCAATTTCATATGAAATGTTGAAAGGTACATCACCAAATTTTATTCAAAATAATCAGGTAATAAGAGAGAAATATTTTGGAAATTTAAATATTAATGATCTTTCTAAGTTGAGAGATTCTTTTAATTTCCTCATTTCTAATTCTTACTATTTTATTTATCCTGATTTATTTTCTGATTTTGATATGCATAAGATTCCATTCGAAATATCTAACCATGTGGCATCAAAATTGCATTTCTATAAGATATCTAATAGTGATGATTCTCTTATTAAACATGAATATGAGAGATTGAGACATGTTTTATTATTAGATCATCATCTGATACAGTCTTTTAAAAAGAATGAGGATCTATTGCAAGATAATTATAGTCAACCAATTTTTGATGAGATCAACACATCAACTTTTATTGAAACTAAAAATGTTTGTTCTCATCAAAATCATTTATATGAGAAATATAATTTTATTGGTGAAAATAAAATCGTTGTCGTAGAGTTTTCTATAACTTGTGATCACCAAAACCTTGCATCTTCTTCAATTGATTCACCTTTAGCAATAGACCCTATTAACAAGATTATTTTTTTCGATATTAGGTCACTACCTGTTCATTCACCTATTACATCATTTCATGATCCTATTTTGTATTTGAAATCAAGTCTTTCAGATGTTAGTGTGACTAATGCTAACAATTTTATTTGTCCATTTGATTCTCCTAAGATAGGTTTGCAACGTATGGATTTCATATTTTTAGATCATACTTTGCATTCTAAGTTTCATGACAAAATTGTAGAGTGGCTCGAAAATTCTTATCTCAAAAGGTTTTCAGAAACTGGTAAACATGTCTTATCATTACATATAAATAGAATTTCAAATGGTAAGAATGATAGATTTTGTTTTAGTTTTCTTTTATATTATTTCTGGTTATTATTAGAAGAACATATTATTCTTGTAGGATTAGAAATGTTTCGGTGGTTTCACTACTTATTTCACTTTACTTAGTTCATGTTGTATATTTGATTATACATATGTACATTTTCAGTTTAGAAGTAATTCTAGATTTAGTTTAAGTTTGTTTTTCTTATTTTGTTTCATTTTCAATAAATGTGCAGTTGATAAAGGATGTGTAAATTTCAAGATGAAAACGAATTGTTATTTAGGGAAGTACTCATTATCCTTTTATCTTTTTATTATTATTTTTCTCTTACTATGAATAAATAATAATGATGAAATGTTTACATAAAATGAATAGTAAGAGATTTTAGTCATACATAATTTTGCACTCTTCTGAACACAACTCACTCATCCTGTAATTATTCTCACAAAACTGTACAACTTAGACTTTTCATTTTTCCTTTTGTAAATAATGATGAATAAAGAGATTTGACTTATTCAATCTTCTCATTGATTAATTAAATGAAACCTAAAGAATGAAAAATTATTTTAACGATTGAATGATTCTGTAATATTTTCAAAACTTTACATTAATAAGAAACTTATGATGTTTTTTGTGAAAATCACCATTTTGACATGCATATTATATTTCTGTCTCCTATTTTCTATTTTATATTGACTTTTAGTTAAACTTTAAATCTTTATATTGTGGTCAATTTTAATATTAGGAGATTTGTCGTTATTTCTTACGCATGTCATAATTTTCTGATTTTTAGGTTATTTTGTATAGCTCATCACATAGAAAGTAATCATATCTTGAATTTTGATTTTTGAGCTTATTTACCTTCTTCGACTCTTAGTTAAAGTTTCGATAAATTTTTCTTTTGGATTTCAATACATACCATTTGGTTGAATTTTGGATTTGATCAGATTCTATCTTTTTAAGTGTTTTGGTTCAATTAGTGATTTTTATTCTTAAAATTTGTTTGGTTGATTGGTTTCAGTAGTGAATTTTATATTTTTCATCTTTTTTTATTTTCTTCTTTGTTTTTAGTAAGGGAGCATTGTAGATAAATAATACGTTGATGGCACACTGCTGGATGTCCATATGTCTCTCTACTAATCAACCTGATATCTTTAAAAGAAATCATTGTAAGAAATTTATTTCCATATCAAATGTTCTTACTGTGACTAAATCACTCCTAGCCTTGAAAGATTTCTTATGAACTTAGCTAATCAGTCAGTTGAACTCGCGGTTATTATTCTTGGACTTTATTTTGAGAATGATATCATTAGCTAGGCAAGTTAATCTGTTGGGAAACTTTTCTCTCAGAATCTTTATGAATCAATGACATTAGCCATCTTTAGGCCTTCCATGTTATTATAGGGGTATTATCTGGATTTGTTTCTCATCCATTAGAAAAAAAAATTAAAATTAAACTAAACTTTGATTGAAGAATAGGAGGTCTCATCATCAGCCTTGTTAGGGATAACATCATTTTTTATCACCAGGGTGATGGCTCTTGGTCATAATATCAAGGGACAGGAGGTCTCATCACGAGCCGACTTGTTTATCTCTGGCAGTTCGCGTGAATGATGCTATCAATAGCTGGTTCCTAGGCCAGGATAGTACTCTTGAAAGAAAAAAAAAACTAATTTTTATCTTTCAGTTATTTATATTTAATGGATGGGGAACTTATCTAGATATCTTCTTAAGGTATGGAGGTCATATCTTTATGCTGGTGTTATTCGATTATCCTTAACTGTTGAGAAAGCATTCTTAATAAGGTTTATTTTCTATGCATATATTTCAAACTCATTCATCTTTACGAAGTCTTTGAATAATAGTTGTGATAATTCATTTGATTATGACAGTATTAAAGTTCAAACTTTAATATATAGGCTAGTGAAAGGATAAAGTCACGTGGTGTGAAGTTTGATATTTCGAGAAAATCTTGATTTTGTTTTTCTATGTCTTTAATCTTCAAGTAAACATACAGAGATAACTGGTTCGCCCAGTATGTTGTCATTTGTTGGCACCCCAACAACTCCCTTTGATCTTGTGTAAAATAAAGGGGCCCCCATGTGATTTTTGTAAGTATTTAGTTATGTTTTCTTTACTTTTGTCTTACTTGCTTTGGTAGGTGGTTTCCTTGATGGTTTCTCTTTGACTTGGCATTTATGAAATAAGGGATTAGTGATATGAATCATCTATGGTTGTTTTGGTATGATGGCATCTTTGATTGTGCATGATTGACATTTTTTTATTTATTGTTTCTTAAGATCATTGCGATGAGATTTTGGTCTTTCGATAGATCTATGCTATTTTGATCCTTTGGATTTCTTGATGTTTGTATTCCCTTATTGATTATATGATTTTAGTTGGATAAATTGGATTAAAAATCATATTTCAATGGTCTCATTGATTTTCGATCTTTACTACATAAAGACAATTTTGGGTATTTGGGTGGATCGTCCCTATTTTGAAAGCTTATTTTCATATATTTCATGAATGTCTTTATCTTTTAAGTATATGGAATGCTCATTAATTTTCTTGATTTTCTTATTATCAAGACAAGGTTATATCGACATTATTATTATTCTCAACATATTTTTACATTTTAAATGCCTTCTGAAAAATTATTTTAATAATATCATAAAGTTATTTTATTATTTATGTTAAACTTTCAAATAAAATGACTTTAATTTTTATAATTTCTATCAAAAAAGTTTCTTTATTTTAAATAAGGCATCAAGCTTCAACATTATTGTTTGACTTTTCCTCATAATATTACACATTAATATTTTTTTATAGTCTTTTTTTTAATACATTTAAAATATATAAAAAAACAATCTACAGCTTTTGAGAATTTGATGTCAACTCGTAATAAATGTATGAAATATGGCTTTTGGTTAATGGAATTACACATAATCAAATTGTTAATATTAAGATAATATTATTTATTACTGAATCAAAATTCCATTCAAACAATTGCACGAGGATAAGGAAAAGTTTATGCATTTGATCTTTATTTAAAAATATGCCTTGCATATTTTTTCACATTATCCAAACTAGCGTGGCATTTTGCTGTGACATATTATTTCACATTAATTGAAAAGGATCATGGGTGGAATTTCATCATTAACTTATAGCTTGTTTTAAAAGGGTAAAACAACATCATGAGAGTTAAAAACACAGCAAACTTTATTGGATAACTTATTAACCAGTCTTTTGCATTAACATGGATTTATATCACACGTTATTTATTATTTATGCATAAATGTTAGTTCATAGAAAATGAATCCAACTCTTTGAAGGAATCAAAGATCATATAACTCTGCGTCAATTTATTTTTACATTATTAAACTGTTATAAATAAAAGCATACAGTTAAAGATATCAAGACCGGGTTCGTTGGTTATAAATGCGTTGTTCAATGCAAAGATTTCACCCAAAATTTTGAGAGATTCACGCGCCACACAATCTCATTAAATTGTAAATATTACTATTATGTTTTCTTCATAGGGTTTGCAGAAATTGTTGTTGAAGTGTCGTGTTACAGTCACACAGGAAGAGAGAGATTCGCACCAACGCATTGAAGGTAGAAAAACCAGTTGTTTGCCAAGTAAGAGATATCTTTGAGATAGTTGAGAAATTATAGCAAATCACAACATTTTAAGGAATTTGTTGAACAACTGTCCTTTACAGAGGGTGCATTGATTTATGTAGCAGTTATCTCCATTTAACCACTGAGCTATTCCAGCACGAAGCAACCAAATCATAAATCTCGAGATTTTTGAGGGCTACTTCTTCGCTCAAAATCAGCCACGAGATCGCTATGTTATCTTCAATTTTTATGAGATGTTTTGATTTCATTGGTTCACATGGTGATCGGTAGATTGCTTCCATTTGTTTAATGATTCGTTTATGGTTGAATTCTCACTTGTAACACCTACAAAATAGACTCGACGTTTTAGAGATAGACCACGTGTTTAGATCTACGGAAAGTTCATTAAGGCCATGATTTTATTGAAATAAATATTGTTGAGTTCTCTTTTATTTTTAGATTTTATTCTTATTTAGATATATTATTTTGTAGGAACAATGGCAAGTAAGGACAAGATTCACGGAGTTTGTTTCTAGATTGTCTAAATCACTTAATGCAGAAAATCGTTGAAATTCTTCACCAGAATTCAGAAAAATAAGCTCAGCCAACCCGTGGATGGCTGTGGAAAGATTATCCTCTTGCCAGATCAAAAGTAGGTGAATTTTATAGCGGATTCCACTGAAATATTTACTCCAAATTTGCAAAAGGGATGTTACGAGTTACCAAAGACATCAAAACGACCAGAATATGAGGTCATGATAGAGCAGTGTGAAAGGTGAAAACCATGGAGATACAACGGAATGACAACAAGCGTAGTAAAAAGATAAAGGGAAAGGGAAGTTTTTTTTGTCATTTCATCTTACTTCTTTTCATGGTGATTCTCTTATTTCTTGTTAAATATGCAGATTCAACCTAAAAGTTATTCTTTTGTTAGCAGAAGATTTTCGGATTCTCGTTGTTATTCAGGAGAGGATTTTCTGCAGCGAACTGCGGGCAAACTAAGACGAAATAGAAAAATCTAAAACATGGGTTTTTTTCCAGAAGATACCCATTTACCAAACTTGTGTGGAATTTACTGAAAAGAGTGAATAATTTGGGAGATTTTTGGGGTGCTCTGAACATGTATTTTTCAGTTGCGGCCAGCAAGGAAGTTAGTTTGACTTCCATTTGTTTTCATTTCCTATTTAAACAATAGCAGGATGCTACGACAGGGGGGGGTCTCTGGAGATCTGGAGATGAATTTATTGTATTTGGAAATCATTTTTATTTTCTGTAAACTTTGCTTTCAAGGAGAAGAATGGAGGAGATGCTGCCAGGAGAATGTTGGGAGAATTAGAGGGAATTTCTTCCCAAAAAATTATGTTTTTGTTCTCTTAAGATTGGTGGATGGAGTATCAAAGAAACAAACTTATTTGAAATAACATTTCAGTTCTAGTTTAATCTCTTTGCTGGAGTTTTGTCTTCGGAGAAGGATTGTGACTAAAATTCTTAAACTAGTATCATTGTCTGGTACTAGTTTTGAACACTTTATATAAATTTCAATATATCACTTTCTCGTTATGTCTTGGTGCAATTATGCTTTGTTATGATTGTATTCATTATCTAAATTAGTACTCTGTTTACTCGATATTAATATTTAAATGAGAATATTACTGATTTGATTTATCAATACTTATATTGAGAATTGTAATTTTAGTAATATTAATATTTCATGTTTATTTTGATTTCATTTGTGTTTTTACGATGTTTTCATAATAAATATTATCTTTTATTTAAATATTTGGTATTGATTATTAGTTATTAATTAATAGAACATTACAGAGAAATTAAAAAATAGTTATCTGTTTTAATTTTCTGTTGTGTGCATATTTAGCAAAGTGATCTAATGATGATGATTTAAATATTTTCATTTAAATCAGTATTGTCTATCTCTTTGTTTACTTGAATTATTAATTGATAATTAATTTAGTTACAAATTGCTCTTAGCTGAGATAGGATAACTAGTTTAATTTTAGTCTTAGTGTAGTTTATTTTAAATTTTAGTTTATATTTAACAGTCAATAAATAGAATTAAATTAATTTTGTAAAACTTAAAATAGTCTTTGAATTAAAATATTTGAAGCAAAACCCTAAAAAATTGAAGACTTTCCTTAAGAAAGCATTTTAAGATAACTTAGGTCTTAGAAAACTAATTCTAGGGTTTACTTAGGTAATAATAAGATTAGGATAAAGTTTTACTAAATTTTAAATTCTCCTTAAGAGGAAAATTCAGTTGGTAGCGGGACCATAACCTGCGAGATTTTGCCATTTCAAACACACCAGGAGCTGCTCTAAGCGACTTGTGTGGGATTAATCTCCTTAGTTGGCCTAGGTCAGAAAATCAGGCCAACAGGACACTGTTGTACCTAAAGGAGGGTTAAACCCAGACCAGCCGTCTAGTAGTCATACCAGTCTCGGGGAAGAAAATGACAAGCAGAAAGGGCCGATGGCACCTATAAACATGGTAAAGGAAAGCAGTAATGTGAAAAGGGCAGAACCAATGGTACCTATCGAGCCTATCAAGGCCTTCCCCATGTTTGACCTCCAAAATGAGCTGGCTAAACTGAAGATCTCGATTCCTTTTAACGAATTGTTGAGAAATCAGGAATATAGGGATACTATCACACATATGATTGCGAATCAAGGGGAAGCTCACCTTGATATCTTGGAGCTGACCGAAGACAATCCTACTATTGTTCTGGTGTCTAGAATGGAGAGCGTGGACATCGAGGACAAGGAGGTACCCCCCTTTTACATGAGCTTGAATGCGCATGATATGGTGTTACACAATGCCATGCTGGATTTGGGAGCCTCGCACAGTCTAATGCCGAAAGGAGTGGTGGAAAGATTGGGGTTGGATATTACTAGGCCTTACAAAGACCTATATTCCTTTGATTCTAAAAGAGTGAAATGTCTAGGACTGATCAAAGACATGGTGGTTTCTTTAAACAAGCTCCCTTCTAAGGTTATGGTCATGGACGTCGTCGTGGCTGACATTCCACCCAAATTTGGTATTCTGTTGTCGAGATCCTGGACCTCGAAGCTAAAGGGCACCCTGCAGATGGACATGACTTATGCTACCATTCCTGTTCGGAACGAAAGCAAGAGATTATACAGTGAGAAGAGGTTTCCTTACGTAGTGAGCAGTCATGCTTAGCCCGACATCCATCATGTCTACGCCATCGACACAAATTTGGGGTCCTCTATCTTCTTCAATGATGAGATTCCTTGCAATTCCAAAATCGTCGGGCCACAAAAAGATGAAGCGGGAGCCGGCGAGCTGAAGGTCAAGGAAGAAAGTCAGAAAGATGAAGGACTGTGGAAGATGTATTTTGATGTCTCTGTGTCCAAAGCAGGTGCTGGCGCAGGTGTGTATATTATCTCCCCCACTAAAGATGCCAAAGGTCATTCTTACAAGTTAATTTTTGAATGCTTTAACAATGTAGCAGAATATGAAGCCTTGTTGCTGGGCTTACGTGCGCTGAAATATGCCAACGCGAAAAGGGTCCAAATTTTTGGGGACTCAGAACTTGTAATAAATCAAGTGAATGATATTTATCAAACTAAGCATTCGAGAATGAGAGCCTACAGGAACGAGGTGTGGGATATGTTCAGGAATTTCTTCATCGAACACACAGTCCAAGTGATTCCCAGAGACGAAAACATGGTGGCGGATTTTCTGGCGACTGCAGCAGGGAAGTTTGAAGCTCCAGCAACGCGAAAGAAGAAATATAAGGTGGAGATTGTAAACAGACCTTCCATACCAGACAACATCAAACATTGGAAGGTCTTAGAAGATGATATGCATATCAAAAGATTTTTGGAGATGTCTAGCGAGTTTGTAAATACTCACATTGATGAAGGCGGCTCTGACCCTAAAAACCTCTTAGATGATGAAGGGGAAGGAGAGGAATCTTTTGGCACGGGAAAACTAAAAGACTCCTTGGGGGGCAAGGATATAGTCCAGTTGAAAAGCAACCACATCCCCAGGGGCCTGATACCTTTAGAGTCTCTGTTCGACCATAATGATGTAGCTAAAGAGCCTAAAGTCGAACCCACCACAGATGTTGTGGAAGATATAAATATCAGCACCAAAGAAGACCTAAAGATTATAAAGTTGTCCAAGAAGTTGCCTGATGAGGAGAAAAATGGGTATGTGAAGCTGATGAAGAAATACATGGATGTGTTTGCATGGAGTTATGAAGATCTCAAAGAATATGACACCTCCATCATCCAGCACACCATTCCAATTAAACCTGGAGAGAAACCTTTCAGGTAAAATATCTGGAGGATCAATCCGAAGCTAGTACCCATCATTGAGAAGGAAGTGAAGAGGTTGTTCGATGCAAAGATAATAGTAACTCTGAGGTTCTCCAAATGGGTGGCCAATTTAGTTCCCATTCGAAAAAAGAACGGAGAAATATGGCTGTGTGTGGATTTTAGGAATTTGAACAAGGTATCTTTGAAAGATAATTACCCTTTGCCCAAAATGGACCAGATCCTTTAGAGGGTGGCAGGATCAGAAAGAATATCTACGATGGATGGATTTTTCAGGTACAACCAGGTGAAGGTGTTAGCTGAAGATCAAGAAAAAACCACTTTCACCACACCGTGGGGTACTTTCATGTACGCGAAGATGCCATTTGGGTTAACGAATGCTGGAGCTACTTTCCAACGTGATGGATATCGCTTTTGCAGAAGAAAAGGAAAAATTTGTGGTGATACACATGGACAAAATTACGGTGTACTCCAGGTGGGCTAAAGACCATATCAGGCACTTGGAAAGGGTCTTCATTAAATGTAGAAGGTATGGAATTTCGTTAAACCCCAGAAAGTCAAATTTCTCCCTGGAAGAGGGGAAATTGCTTGGACACGTCATCTCAAAGGAAGGGATCAGGATCAATCCAGAAAGGGTAAAAGGCATCTTGAAGGTTGAAGAACCGAGGAGTAAGAAAGAAGTCCAATCCTTCCTCGGTCAGGTCAACTTCTTAAGAAGATTCATCCCTAGCTTTGCCGAAATACTGATGGACATTACCGACATGCTAAGGAAGGATCATGAAATTAAATGGACGGTTGGGGCCAAGAAAGCCTTCAAAGGTATAAAACAAGCCATTTCAGAGGCTCCTGTGTTGATCAACCTAGATTTTGAAAAGGAATTTTTGGTATTCTCTTACGCTTCAGAACACACCATAGCAGTAGTGTTGCTACAAACGAATGATCGAGGCGAGGAGCAACCTACAGCGTTCTTCAGTAAGATATTGAGAGATGGGGAGTTGAGGTACAACATAATGGAGAAACAAGCATACACCTTGGTCAAAGCTTTGAAATATTTCAGGATCTATCTCCTCCATTCCCACATCATTGCCTTTGTGCCATGCAGTGTTGTGAAGAGCATACTGACCCAGCCGGACCCGGAAGGAAAGAGAGCCAAGTGGGTTGCGGTACTCCTAGAGTATGACATAGAAATCAAGCCCATGAAGCTAGTCAAAGGGCAGGGATTGGCTAAGATGATGACTGACTCTCATTGCAATTCTCTGCAACTAAATTTTCTTGCCTGTCAGTTTGGTCCAGAGGAAGTCGAGGTGCAAGTGAAGTTGGCCTTCTCTACAAACCCTTGGTACGCTGACATTGTTTTTATATTGCAGAATTTACAACCCCCTGCTGGTCTGAGCAAAACCCGATCTAGATCCATCAAACTGAAAGCTACAAAATTTTGAATCATAGAACAATACCTCTACTGGAAGGACCCTGGGGGGATATTGTTGAATTTTCTTTTGGAGGACAAAGCTTGATGCATGGTGAAGGAATTTCATGAAGGGGACTGTGGGGGTCATCATTCCTGGAAAGTCACCACAAACAAGATCCTAAGGGTAGGATTTTATTGGCCTTTGATGTTCTCAAATTTTTACAAGGAAACCACGAAGTGTTACCAATGTCAGATCTTTGAAGGAAGAAGGACGGTGGTGTCTCTCCCTCTCAACCCCATATTGGTGGAGGCTCCATTCCAACAGTGGGGATTGGACTTCATCGGTGAGATAAATCCAAACTCCTCTGGACAACACAAGTGGATCCTGACTGCCATGGATTACTTCACAAAATGGATCAAAGCTATACCCTCTTGGAGGGCTACAGAAGAGGTGACAATGGATTTCATAGAAAACAATATCTTGGAAAGGTTCGGCTGCCCGAAGAGAATCATGACTGACAATGCCCCTGCATTTAAATATAAGAAGATGATACAATTTTGCCATAAATACCATATAAGCCTGAATCACTCCACTGCTTATTACCCATAGGGGAATGGATTGGCCGAATCTTCTAATAAGAGCCTTGTAAGGATTATTAAGAAGTTATTAGAAGATAACAAGAAAGCTTGGCACACCAAGTTGAAGTATGCCTTGTGGGCCGACAGAATCAGTACCAAGAGAGCTATCAGCATGTCATCATTCCAGTTAGTTTATGGAACTGAAGTAATTTTCCTTGCCTCTTTGGGCGTCCCAGGCATGAAATTACTGTGAGATCCGTTAGATGAGCCAAATCCCATTCAGAGAAGAATCAACCAGATAATTGAGATTAGTGAAGTGAGGGATAAGGCTTATGATAAGGTCCAAATGCACTAGGAAAAGATGAAGAATACCTTCGACAAAAAAATAAAGGAAGATGTTTTCCAAGTTAGTGACTTGGTGCTAAAATGGGATTCCCCCCACGAAGATAAAGGGAAACATGGGAAGTTCAACCATTTATGGGTAGGTCCTTACCTCATTGCTGCTCATAAAGGAGACAATGCCTTCATTTTAGAGTATCCAGATGGGTCGCAGTATGAAGGGGGCACAGTGAATGGGAGGTTCTTGAAACATTACTTGGAATGAGGGGACTAAGGCCCATGTATCATAGTGTAAATATGTTTCATTTTTCAATCAGTACTGGTGGTGAATCGGAATATTTGAAGCCCGCGGAGAAGGCCCTAAGATCAGAAGAGGTAACCATCCTTTAAAGTTCACTTTCTTATTTCAGACAGTTAGGTTATATGAGGTTTTCAATGGTTTCGACACTGGGTCTACAGGGGGTTCTTTGCTACCTCATTGGGAGGATAGCATCCTTTGTGGAGCCGGTTGTTAACACCCAATTAAATTTTGGCCATGGGTGTTCCTCGCATTCTTTGGCCACATAGAGGAGTGGAAAATAGACAACAAAAGGGAGTTGATGGCACGTGCAGGGTGGTGCTCAGCAGCAGGATGGTCCGAGGATCAGGAAAACCGAGCTAAAGGGTAGTGTTGGATGCGTTAAAGAGGCTTCCCGATCGACGACTGAAAACAGCCAAGAGGTAGATCAACGGTGTCAGATCTTTTCACACGGCGAAATATCCTGACCAAAAGCCACTCCCCAACCTTGTGAAATGGGGCTAAAGATTGAGTGCATCGGATGATCTAGATTGGGGCCCAAGAAGATCTACAACGGTGAGCCATTTCCCATCCCAAACTTACAAGGAGTAAGACGCAAATACGGATTGCGAAAAGCGGTACGGGTCATTTTTTTCAATGGTGCTGGTACAAGCAAAGGTAGATTGGTGGCTTTAATTCATTTCGCAGTCCGGAATAGCACAAGAGGAAACAAAAATCCACTGCACAAAAAGAGGTGGGGTCCGCTTAAATCGACGGTGACGGAGGAAGTTGGTCCTGATCGGCGGCCAGGCAGCCTGCACACAAAATAATAACACGTGCGGGAACATGAGTCCCACATATTTACAATCTAAGAACGCAGAGGGTGAATCCACGGTGCAAGCTGCCCGGGACATACGCGAGAGCTATGACGTGTAAAAAGCTATAAAAGGCCCACATGAAGTTGCAAAGATTTGTTTTTTCTGAAACCTCGAAGTTGTCAAATACCTAAATCACATTCAAAGCGCCAGCTTAGACCAGCCAAGGGACCATGCTACAGAGCAAGGTAGGCCCTCGATACTCTTTCAGTATTATTTGGAAATTGTCTCAATGGAAGTAATGGGGGTAAGAGACGATATAGAACCATAGGTATCAGGTCAGAATACAGAAGAACATCTATTTGATGAAAAATCTGAGGTTTACGATACTTTCCTGGTGGGGGAAACTATCAAAGCCGCTAGGGGCAAATTGTAAGATCGTAAGAATCGGGGTATGGATACCTGCTGTGTTTTTAAGTCTTTCTTTCATTTTTTCTCTGTCGACCAAACCCCCCAGTGCCCTGAATTTATCGAGTGATGCATAGAGAATTTCTCTGTCACCGAAGGAGTTATCATGAATAAGTCCAAGTCCAAAATTCTCTGCCCTGTCAAAGCCTCTGCCATCTGTAAAACCATGGATGTCCCCGACAAATTTGCCCATCAGACCCAAGACTATCGAGAAGAAGACATTATTCGCTACTTTAGAGAGTCTCCTGCTGAAAGTAAAGAAGCCTTCCTGAAAGCCTGCTCTAAACCTGATAGTGAACCCATCAACTTATCTTACCCTATTGACCTTGGCCAGTTCAACGAAGAGACTCAGTGGTGTATAACCTTGACCAGTCAGTTCTTAGGTTTAGATACCGACACATACATCCCAGAGTCATTGTTGAGTCTTCTATTCATCTTAGATACCTGCCCTACCGAACCTGAATTGCCTGGATAGTCAGGTCAGTCTTGTCGCCTTAAGTTTGATGATTTCTTAGCCAAGAACATCCATTCTCAGTTAACAAACTTCCACAACGCCAGAATGTTTAGGTTCCAGTCCTTTCTGCTGAGGATGTTCATAGCCCACAATGATGAAGACGTACAACTACTAGAATTGGCAGTCACTGCTGAAATGGCCACTAATTAAGGTAAATTCATGAACCAGTTGATGGCCGAAATATATGAAGTCTTTTTCCAGGAAAGAATGCCTAGGGTGTTGCCTAAAATGAGACAAATGTTGTAATTGTCGAAAGGCAGGAGGATAGGAGACTGGTTCCTCTGAGATTTTGGGACAACCATAAGACTGTACGGCTTCATAAAGACGCCATACATCCTGTCATCTTTCTTGACCCCCAGGATCTTCTATTTGGAGTTAATCCGACAAAAACTCATGGGTGAAGAAGAACACTTCTTGAACTTCAAGAAGTGTTCGAATTTAGTCTTTCCTTGGAAATTAGGACCATATACAGTCAGAAACAAGGATGCATTGCCTCTGGTCTCCAAATTTCTCAGAGACATGGGATTTCCTCAAGACCAAGCAATAAAATATGATCCTCATCAAGTTATCTCCAAGAGAAGAACGACCGTCAAATGATGGCCCTTTGAGCACACGAAGGTGCCTAGGCTCAGAGAAAAAGCGAATTGGGATGATTTCCCTAATACTGTCCCGATGGATACAAGCACTGAACAGGACTCTGGCTCGCAGCTACCTGGAGAAAATTCCCCCCAAGAGGAGTTGGATGCTATGGTCGCAATTGCTGGGGGATACTCATCATTGGTCAGTTACTTGGTGTTGAGGCATGGGAATTTGCAGATGGCAATCAATGTTCCCAACTAGCTCGTTGACTGTTTGGTATAGGGAATCCGTCCAGTTTGCGGTCCGGCTACTGTAGGTCAAGTAACAAAACAAAGGCTTTACCGGTTGCGGCCTGGTCCACCGAGTTTTTGTTTTTGACTTAAGATATGAAATGCAAGTGCCTAACTAAATGCAGGGTGATAAAGATGCCAGGAGTAGTCACAATATGATGCGCAGGTTCTTACCTCTCGTCTTATGGCTCATAGGCATCCCAATCGCAAACAACAGGGAAAAACTAACTATCTACTCTATCCCTAGGGAGCAAGACTTGTCATTTCTGGTCAGTAATACACTTAGCACATGCACTACGAAGAGTTACAGTTAGCTGATACTCCTTTCAAAAACACATGAGCGATTACAGATATTCAAACAACCAGATAGCCAATTGCTTTATAAAAAACACATCATCTATTACTCACAGTGGAAAATATCCTAAAATATACCGAAGAACATTTAACAAGAACATAGGTTCAGGAAAACAAATATTCTCACAGTACATGAACACAGCTGAAAACGAAATAGTCCCTCTTCAACATAATTCATTGAATAGCATTGATACATCCCATTTTTACTCTCTCCAACATGTAAAATTGCAGTTTCCTGTGCAAAACGAAGTAGTTCCTCTTACAAGCAAACATTTACAAAAAATTTCAGGGAAAAAGCCCCTTCTCAGTTCCACCTTTCAATATTTAAACTACCCTTACAGAGTGCTTCGTTTTCCCCCCAGATGCATGACTTTTCAGTTTCTCAAACACTTCATATTCTGGTCTCTTATCTGCATGCAATCATGAACCCACTTGGTGACTGATCCGTTCCTCGAATCTGCCTATTCATTGTTCTGGATTTCGTCTTTTTCTGCCATTGATCTCCTCGATGATTCCCCTGGCTTCAGTTATGCTTCTTCCAAAAGGTTCAGCTTTCTCCATGCCACAATAGTTTGACCGCTCTCTCGAACCAACCTACAATCAACCAACAAGTATCATTTATCGAAAGGCGTTACGAGCAACATCTGACTCTAACAATCGAACGACTATGCCTCAAGGAAATGGCCTGGTGCATCTCCGGTTCTGAGCGGAAAAAGATCGAGCCTTGGGCGGGAATCTATAGATCGGCAGTTGAAAGGTTTCTACATCGGACGGGACAAGACTTCAGGAGTCGCAACGGCGGAAGGGCTATGAGTTAGGGGTAAGCGAAACGCTAGCAAAAAGACTTTAATCGAACGTCGGAAGGCTTTTAAATTGGAAGACTAATGACTTCACAAGCCGCAACAACGGAGAAGGGAAGACTAGAGCCAAGCGACACGAGGAGGAACGCTTAATCGGTGATCGGGAGTCATTTGAATCAGAAGCTTAATAGCTTTCCCAGCCGAAACGGCGGAAGGGTAAAACTACGGGCAAGAGATTCCGCAGCTCATACGAATCGGGCGTTGGAGAGATTAGGGCGTCGGAAGCTAAATTGATCTGAGAGCTGTAATGGCGGCAGAGCAGAATACTCACAGCTTCCGATCTGACATCGAAAAGAGGCCCGATTCACAGGAAAATTCAAGTATCAAACAGTTTTTAAAAAACCAGCCGCAGCTAGATTGATTCTTTCTTCGGAACGGCAACTCTGACGAACAAAGATTTTCCTTTTCTTTGACCAGTAAACCAGACATCCATGACTCAAACCGGAACTGAACAAGGCACAGATAGACCAGCTGACATCCAATCTTCAAAGTAAAACGAACAGAAGATACGCCCAAGAGGCTTAAGAGTTTAACTATCAAAACAGGCAAAACGATGAGGAGGGGCCCATAATTTAAAAAATAAATTTGGGGAGAGTGGTTGCGGCAGCAACAACTGGCGATTACCTGGTGAACCTAGATCTCTGGGTGACTTTTCTTTGAGTGACAGACTGTTTCACAACAAATGCATCTATTGAATTCTTCCAGCTATCCGGATTTCTCAAATGGCCAAAGTGTGTACCTTAATCATTGATACTAGTCCAATTGGGGAAGTGGAAACCGAGACCTTTCAAGTCCAGATAACTATGTTGAGGCTAGAGTATGAGTTTCGTTATTACCTCTGTTTTTAGGTAGCTACCAGCGTAAACACCACAGGATGGTAGCAGATAGTGAACAGCAATATTCGTTTGTTCCTCGTTCCCATGCCATTTTAACACTTTAGTGCTTTTGGACTTTTGTCCCTTTCATTTGAGTCCTTCTGTACGCCTTTCTTACTAAATTTTAATTCAGGATCCTCTATCCCATAGTGTCCTTTTGTGTGAGTGGTGTGCTTCAAGTTTCAGCTCACAGACGAAGAGGATCTTTTGGCAATTTAGTGCTTATGATTCAGCACCCGCTTTGATATATGATGCTTTTATAGAAGTCTTTTGACTCTTTATTTTCCTTTTGGCATTCGTTTCTTGGCATGGGATCATTTAAATTTAATACACTGTTCACCTTTCTTCTTTCCATGGGTCCTTTGCTATTGCTCCTTAGAACATTTTAGATGTGACGTGGACGGAGCCCCAACACAGTACTCCAGACCCCTTGAATCTGGTTTATTTCACAGGGGTTAAGCAGGACTTCAATGTACACAGAGATTTTGAGAAAACTGCTAGACTGGAAGAAACTCGAACAGCAACACACAGTCTGACTACTCGAACATGCCTACCATTCCCAGAAAATTTGGTGTTTCTCAAATAACCACGAGCTAACTCCCTTTATTGAAACCAATAGACTTAAATTCAAACAAAATGCAAACATGACTCAAAAACAACCAAACATCTTATTTATATACAAGACAGAAAACCCAAAGACATCTTCAAGAAAAGTAAGGCTTGAGAACCAAACCATTAACTGGCAAGTTCTCCTCCCATCCCTGTAAATCTTGCAGCTTGTAAGTAGCAGGGCCAAGTTTTGCTTTGATCTGAAATGGGCCTACCCACAATTGTTGGAACTTAGTATGCTTTCCCTTCTTGTCATAGGGATGATCCCATTTGAGAACGAGGTCTCCCACTTCCAAGTCCCTTTTCCCAGCTTTATGTTTGTCAAACCATCTTTTTACTATCTCCTGCTATTGTTTAAAACGTTCTCTAGCCTTGGATCTGGCCTCCTCTGCTTTCAGAAGATTACATATCCTTATTTGGAGAACCTCGTCATCCGACCCCCTAGACTCTTGGGCTAGTATGGAAGCTGGTAGCATGATATTGGGAGGCAGGATGGCTTCCTTACCGTACACAAGGGTATAGGGTGACACTCCTATTACAGACTTGGGGGTGACTCTGTCAGCCCATAGGGTGTTGGGTAAGGCTGAGTGCCAACTTCTCTGGTTTTCTACTACAGTCTTCTTCAAAATTCTAATGAGGTTTTTATTAGAGGACTCGGCCAGGCCATTCCCTTGCGGATACTAGTTAGCAGAGTAATGTAATTTTATCCCTTTATCATGAGCAAATGCAGTCAATTTAATTGATGAAAAATATTTAGCATTGTCAAAAACTAACGAAATTGGAACTCCAAACCTGGTCATGATATGATCTTGTAGGAAGCTGATGACTTCGTCTTTGTTTATTTTGCGCAGTGGGATAGCTTTGACCCAGCGAGTGAAATAATCAGTAGCAGTAAGAATGTACTTGTGTAGCAGGGAAGAATTCGGTTTTATTTCTCCAATAATGTCCAGCCCCCTTTGCTCAAATGGTTCCGTGATCATCACAGGCTTTAAGGGCGCTGCTGCTTTAGGCTGTCTCCCACCACACCTTTGACAAATATCACATGTCCTAACATGTGCATGTGCATATTTAAAGAGTGTCAGCCAATAGTAACCAGCTCTAAGGATTTTGTGGGCTGTAGTGTCCCCTGAATAATGTCCCCCGGCCGGACCATCATGTAATTCAGACATTACTTTCTCAGCATCCTCTTTCTCCAAGCATCTCAGGAGGACTCCATCGTAGTTATTTCTGAATAATACG
Organism: Pseudotsuga menziesii; assembly: GCA_001517045.1. NCBI lineage: Eukaryota > Viridiplantae > Streptophyta > Pinopsida > Pinales > Pinaceae > Pseudotsuga > Pseudotsuga menziesii. The sequence goes on from LPNX010946261.1 coordinate 41,652, forward strand.
CCTTCTATGATTTGGTAGGAAGCTGATTTCAAACGCAGAGCTCTCCTTTGTTTTGAACTCCAATGTTCAGGCAACAGCCCTGACTGCAAGTAATGCACAAGGCCTCTATACCAGGACTCAGGAGCTGTGAACACAGGACATACATCCATTACATGCAATTCGGCTTCATCTTCCCATGCTTGTTCTTCATTATTTCTGCTTCCAGTCATCAATTTGCATAATCCTTGACCTTTCACTATAGAGGCTGGCTTGAATTCAAGGTCGTATTCTTGAAGAGCTATTACCCAGTTGCCCCTTCTTTCTCCTAACTCTTTCTGAATGAGAAGGGATCTTACAGCTGGGTAAGGGACTATTACCTTGGTTCGATTTTTTAATATGTAAGGCTTGAATTGCTTTACTGCCTTAAATATTATGTAAGCCTGCTTATCAATGGCTGGGTAGTTTAATTCAGCCCCTTGAAGCCCAGTGCTCATGAAAGAGATTGGGAATTCATCACCCCCGTCCTCTTTTTGCGTAAGCACGGCTGCTAATGAATCATCGGATGCAAATGTGTACATAATAAAGTCTTTACCAAAGTCTGGAATTTTCAGGGAGGGAGCATGTGCAACATCAGTCTTGATTTTGCTGAAAGCATTCTTTTCGGTTTTGGTCCACTTAAACTGTGCATTTTGCTTGACCATCTGCTGCAGTGGCTTAACAGTCTGGGCAAAATCAGGCACAAACCTTCGTACGAAATTTATTGTTCCCATGAAAGATTGCATTCTCTTTTTATTATGGGGCATAGGGATTTGTTCAATGGCCTTAATTCTTTCTGGGTCTATAGATATGCCTCTCTTTGAAACTATATGCCCCAGTAACTTTCCCTCCGTGACCGCAAAAACACACCTCTTAGGATTGGGAGAAATGCCATATTTCCGGCAGCGTTCGAAAATTTGCTTCAGGTGGAACGCATGCTCCCCTCTTTTCTTCGAAAATATTGTGATGTCATCAAGGTATACCACAACACTTCGTCCAATAGAGTCCACGGAAATCTATGTCCATAGCTCTCTGAAATGTCGCTCCAGCGTTAATCATTCCAAAAGGCATCCTTCTATAGGCAAAAGTCCCCCATTTAGTTCTGAATGTTGTCTTCAATCTATCTTCCTCGGCTACTAACACTTGGTTGTAACCAGAGAACCCGTCTAACAATGAAAACAATTCAGAACCGGAAAGCATCTGTAGCAACTGCTCCATGGGAGGCACCGGATAGTTGTCTTTATCCGAGGTGCGGTTTAGGTTTCTGAAGTCCACGCATAGTCTGATTTCTCCCGACTTTTTTCTGACTGGTACCAAGTTCGATACCCACTCAGAATGCCTGACTTTAAAAATAATTCTAGTGTCCAACAATTTCTTCACTTCGCTCTGGATTAGTGGTTCCAACTTCGGGTGCATCTTCCTCAACGGCTGCTGATATGGCTTGACGCTTGCTTTAATAGGGACGATATGCTTGATGATGTTGGTGTCGTAGGTTTTCAAATCTTCGTACGTCCATGCAAAAACGTCTTTATATTGTTTAAATAGGCAGACGGATTTGTCTCTTTCTGCTGGCGAACAGCATTTGCTGAGATTCACGAACTTAGGATTGTTCTCAGTCCCCAAATTTATCAGCTCGAACTGTAGAGTTGAGCTGTGCGTCTTCACGTTAGCAGGTCTTCTGAACTTTTCATTCAAGTCAAACATCTTCTCTAACGTTCTGACCCCTTTAGGAATGAAATTATCATATTTCATCTCAGCCTGATGTTCCTCATTGTCTATAATGGCTCCTTTAAAGATCTCATAATTTGTCAAACACTCGATTATTTGCTGGTCATTGTCATATACTCACAGGTTGGTGATCATGTCAGGTACTGAAGGCCTGGCGGCTGATGTGGCCAAAAGATCAGCGGCCGCGTTTTTCATTCTTGGGATTGAAATAATATTGAATGCATGAAAACATTTAAGCAAATCCCATACCTCGTTTGGGTAAGCTTTCAAGTGGGGGGAAACACAATGTATTTGATTTCTTATTTGCTTTACAACTATCTCTGAGTCCCCAAAAACTTTTAAATTACTTACCTTCAATTCAATCGCTTTCTTGAGTCCCTGCACCAATGCTACATATTCAGCTGTATTGTTAGTACACTCAAACTCTAATCTACATGACAGGAAATGTTTATTCTTTTGTGGATCAATAAGGACACATCCATCCCCCGACCCTTCTAATGTCTTTGAGCCATCAAAAAATAAAGTCCAAAAATCATTAACTACTGAAAATGAATCTATTCCTACTGCTAAATCTACTATGTTACAGTCAATCTCATCAGCCTGAGAAAATCAAAGGAGATCAGGCTGGGTGTCAGATGTGTCGCTGGCCTCCTCCGCTTGATAGTTCCCTGGTTCCAGTTCGAGAAAATAGTTTCCCAACACAGGTTCGACCGGTATATTCTTCTCATCCAGTTGAGTAACATTGTACTTCATGTGAGGTTCTCTCAAAACCTTAATCTGATTGGGACTTCCTTTGTACGGCAACCACAGGTGTGACCAATCTGAGGCAAAATACCCATTTAATTTAGCTGGCCAATCTCTGCTCAGGACTAGACCGTAAGCGTCTGGTATATCAGCCACCACGATGTTAATAACCTGACATACTTTGTCATTTGATGCCAGACGGATTAGAACGTCCTCCATCTCACCAATTACCTTAACGTCTGTCCTATCCAATTGCACCACCCTCCACGTGGTTGGCTTAGGCTGCCCATTTATTTTCTTACATACTGATACGGGCATAACATTAATTGATGCCCCTGAGTATACCAGACAATTGTGCACGTTATGATTAAAGATTTCAAACGTCAGGAGGAAAGGTGGATGTTTAGTTTTAGACTTACCTCCGGTGCTAGCTTCTCCAATTTCTTCTTCGTCCTGAGGTTGATTGTCAGAGGGCAACTTCTCTTCTGACGCTTCAAGTGCTTTAAACAACTTTTCTTTCTGTTGAGGTGCTTTACACATTTCAAACAGCGGGACATTTGCCTTTATCTTCTTCAAATCCTCAACAATGTCATATTTGATCTGTTGTTTAATGGACAGAGATTTATCAGCACTCACCTTCTCTTCGTTTGGCTTGGGCAGCATTCTGTTCTGCTTAGGATCTTGGCTAGTAATAGTGAATTCCGGAATATTATTAGCCAAGGATTTATCTTGATATTTCTTTGTAGCCTTCTAATCTTTGGGAGTAAAAGACTGTCGTCACCAATCGTCCCTTGGCTCCTAGTTGTCACGTTAGCTTCCCTAACATCCTTGTGTTCCTAAGTAATTTCCTCTTCTGCATCAAGTAAGGAAACAGAACTCCATAATGCCATGGTTTCTTCTTCTTGCTCTTTTGCAGAAGTAGAAGCAGCACTTTCTTTCCTTTCATCATCATCTTCTTTCGTTAACCTTGAATCCAGCATCTGATTCATAACTAAAATCATTGAATTTATCCATTGTGGACAGTTCCTTTCGGAGTGAGGTTGTTGGTGAAAGGTACAGAAATTTTCCATCCCTATATCTGTCAGATTCATGGATGCAGTTTTTTGAGGAGGAGGTTGGGACTGATTATTGTCCTCCCTTTTCTTATAATATGGCCTGTAGAACTTTTGTGCTTCTTTTTCTTTCTCTAAGTCTATGATCTTATTGGACATCTTTTGCATCATTTTGGCCATATTCTCCAGGTCTGGCAACTTTTCTTCCTTAGGCTTAGTGAACAATAAGGTCTTCCTTCCTGTGCCTCTTTCTCCTGATTGTTCTGGATAGTCTTCAATACTTTCTCTTTCTGCTTCCACCACTTCCGCTTCTTCATAGGTCTCTGTCAAAGTAGGCTTGGCCCTACCTTTTGCAAAAATGGCCAAATCAGGGCCCAAAGATGAAGTGTAGTATTCAATTAGTACTTTGTCTGAAGGCTTATCTGTTTCGGAGAAATTTTTTAGATATGCTGCAAACCTTTGTGTGAAACTATGCACTTTTTCCCTTTTCTCTTTCTTCAATGCACACAGTCCTTTCATGAGGGCAGCGTGAGTCTTTTGTACTATGTACTTACTTCTGAACATTCTCTCGAAGGTATCCCAGTCTGGGATAGAGTTAGCGGGCAATCCAAAATACCATGAGGCCACAGCTCCTTTGAGGGTATGCGGAAATAGTCTACACACCACATCTTCGTGTTCCCCAGCCCTCAGACCTTCTATTTCCAAGTAGAAACTTTGTAGATGATCGTCCACTAGGATCTTTTCATTGGGGTCAAATTTAGGTAGTAACTTCTCAAAGGCTTGAGGTAGGTCATGCAAAGGCTGGGTCAGATTTAGAGGTGATCTGGCTCTCCATGCAGGTGGTGGGTTTGGAGGATTAGGTGGGGGTTGATTTGCGTTAACGTCGGCCATAAGTTGAGGTGGAGAGTGAGGAGGTGAACCAACAGGGGTGTGTTGATTGCATGGGCAGACCCGGGTTTACTATAATTAATCAACAACACCCCAAACTCGCTGGCCCTTTCGGCAACAGACCGCAAAGCGATCTGAAGTCTCACCCGAAGTGAATCTCATGGGTTGGCCAAGACTCAAGTGTCTTGGACCAGGTTCTGCGCACCCTACTTCTGTCCTCTCTCTCCTGCGCGCCACTAGATTAACTAACCCTGCGCACCGCTCGCCTTCTTCTACTCGCTGCACTGTTACCCGTGTGATACTTAATTCGGTGCGCGTCGCACGACTTCCTCCCGTGTCGCGCAACTTCCACTTACTCACAATATTCCCAACCTTACCAGATTCCTGCGCACCGCGGAACATCCATCCTCTCCTCAACGCTAAGCCCTCAGCTCGCAGTATCGCGCATCGCAGCTCCTCTGCCGATGCGATATCGCCTCTCTGCGATATCTTACCACTACGACCTTGTGCTCTTAGCGTTGACTATGCCGGTGAGTGAAACTCTACTTCTCTGGAATATATTGTGAGTATGGGTCATTAGAGACAGACGTAAAGGAGTATTTTATCAGTCTACTGTAATACTTCAACTTATCCTTAGCCTTTTGCAATATTATGAACGAAACAATACATACATTCATCTACTGCTACTATCATTACATGCATAATAACTAGTAACAATAAGCAAATACAATCACATCCATTCAACACATAACACGCAGATTTAACGTGGTTCACCCCCGGGCTGGGAGCTACGTCCACCAAACTGTGCTTCTATTATATATCTTGAGGGAAGTTAGCACAGTCGGTTGCACTGCATATGCAGCGCGAGGTCTCTCCTAGATCTCTGATCTTCTCTCTATATCCCTTCCCTCTCTGTTCCTTCTGCAAATGATTACATACAGACTCAAATGACTCACAGACGACTATGTGTCTGGATCGTTACAACGCAGTCTGTCTGACTGATTCCTGAATCTAAGAGACTATCAACTGATCAACTATCTACTGATTGATTAGCTACCCAACCAACCCTTTACAATACAAAAATGCAAGCTTTTATAGGCAGCCCGAAGGTCGTGCCATTACAACACTGTGGGCCTGTCCCAACAGTAAACCCATACCCTTAATAGTGACAGTCGGTCCTCTCTGTCCTTGAGGTAGCCGCTTCCCGTCACACTGCAGCTCTCTGCAGTCTTCCATGCTTCTCGGCACTGACCATGGGTACTATGCACCGCTTCTCTTTCTGTCCTTCACCTTCAATGCTTAATCCTCGTTGCTCCTTCTTCTTTATGAGGGTCGCTGAGCCCTCCTGTATTCCGCCGCTGCCTTCAATGCAGTGGTTGAGATTTCTTCTCTCGGCCGCTCTGGTACCGTTGCCTCCTTGACTTTTCTATCCCAAAAGTCATGGTTTCCGGCTCTGCTCTCCAGCTGGAAACGTGCTACGGCGTCGTAGCTCTGCCCTGTCCTTTTTCCGCTAAACTTCTCTCTTTCCGCCAAAATTAGCAGCTTCTTCTGTAGCTGCGGGATCCTGCTCCAACAGTCCCCTAACACTTACTTGTGGCTCGCCCCGAGCCACTACCAGCAGGTGTCTCCTGTTGTAGCTTCTCCTTCACCTCCTGCGAAGTTTTCTGCAACTTATCCCGAAGTTCTGCAACTTCATTCTTCATCGCCTCGGCACGCTCTTTCTGGAGTTTCGGTAACGTAGCTCAGTGGGATTTCTTATGCTTTCTGTCCTTAGTCACGGTGTCGCTTGCTTCGCTCTTTCTTCTTTATGAGCGCTCTAGTGTTTGAGAAGTGTTCCATAGATATCCTTTCCTCTTTATCTGGGTTAGAACTTTTATCACAAGGAAAATCTGTATCTTCCAGCCTCCTCAAACCTTTCCTTCCATCTAGAGCCTTGTGGACGGGGAAGAAGCAACCTGTGAACTCCGCTCCGAGGACAAGCCTTTGTCCTCGTTCTGGAAGTCTCCCCTCCGCTGGGTTTGCAGTCTTCTTCCACTTCTCTTCTCTTCGAAGTGGTCCAGGTCCATAGGCTGCCTTGGATCCTCAAGGTGCTGTTTTTCCTTTTCTTGCTCAGCACCTCTCTCCAAGCATGCATGCTGCCTCTGATCTATGACAACCATATGTTGTTTCTTTACCTTAGGAAGCTTTTGTTCTTCGGCTAGCTGATCAGATGGGTCAGCGACCTTCTCCCATTGTTTTATTTTTCTGATTTTTACCTTCCTTGTAGCGGGAGATTTCTTCTCATCAGCCTTCTGCTCTGCTTTCTTATCTTCAGTGGTCAGCTCGGCATTCTTCTTCTTCTCAGCGGAGACTTTAGTGACCACTTCTACTTCTGGCGCTTGACTCTTCATCCCTAGTGACTGTCTAACTTGTGCTGTACTTAGTTTCACAACCCTGGGCGACGTCGTCATGGCGGATCTACGGTCA
>LPNX010946268.1:3110-23226 GCA_001517045.1 Pseudotsuga menziesii
CTGTAGCAAAGCAGGAAGCTAAGGATAAGAAATTCCCTGCTATAGTAGATTTTGATACAGAGAAATCATAGCAGGTTTATTATAGCAACAACGATGAAAAAAATTTGAACTTCGACATAAGAAATCATCACTCCGAAATTTGACAGTTTTGATCTAATTTCTACTGATTTGCATGGACAAGTCAGCAAGAATGCAAATCGTGGGATTAAAAAGCTCTGGACTCCATTTTTCATCATTTCAGGAATTTAAATGGGAGTAGGAATCAGTACACGGTTATTTCAACACTGGATTTCCATAGCAGAAAAGATGGGGAAGCAACATACCTGAAAACGCTAGAAAATCAAATGTTCAGTGCCTGGTGTGTTGTTTCCCTATGCTCCTGATTGCTTCACGCAGACGAGACTTCCTCCCTCGTTCAAAGGTTCCCATTGAACTCTGCATTAACGAAGAATGGTTACATGGAGTATGGCAATCCCATGGCGAGAGCTATCCACCCCGCTGCAGACTCTTTAAGAGTCTGTCAGTAGGTATGACCATGGCATTATCCCACTGATAGTCATCGCCTCATCCCCATGTGGGCTCCCTGCATGCATGCAGTACATGCGAACCGCGGTATGTCAAAGATGAGTCATGGACATAGCATTTATCAACCCTACCAGTAAAGATTCCTTTCCGGGAGTCCAATACAATTATTTCGCGTCAGTCTCCCACCAACCATTATCAATAAATGCATCACATCACCATCACAAATTCAAATTTGAATTCAAATTCAATCAATGGGTGGGCTTGGATCTGCAGATTTCTCCATCGAAACCGAGCAAATTCCAGATTCCTCTGTTTTTCATATGGGGCGTGGAATTACAAGGAGTTACAGTTGTTCTAGTAAGCCCTTAGAGCCTGCCCATTTTCTCCATGCTTGCTGTCTCTGTAACCGTCGCCTGAACGATGGCCGTGACACCTACATGTACAGGTAAATTTATTGATCAATCATCTGGGTTTCTTTTCAGTCAATCTGGCTTGATTTGATTTGATCAGAAATATTTGATTTCTCCTTTCTGTGTAGAGGTGACACTGCATTTTGCAACATGGAATGACAGGAACAGTAGATAGCCATGGATGAACGCAAGGATAAAAGCGCAGCAGGAATCATTGGCATGAAGAAAGGAGGTCAGGTCTCATCTTTTGATCCAAACAAGGTAAACTTTCAAGCACGAACAAAGACAGTTGCAACAGCATGAGGAACACAGGGGCTCCATTTTTTTTATGACAGCTTCAACGATTTTGGTTCTAGAAAAGCATAGCATGACGTCTACTCTAATCTTACCCTTGCTAGGTATTTGTAATCCCCAAAAATATATTACTGTAACTAGGTGTTCATATACCCTTGACAAAAATATTGTTGTTCTGATCAATGGAAGCGATTTTTAACCTATATTTCAATCAATCTTCTTGACTATTTTGGTATTTAAACCTGCCTTGGCTATATTGAAATATGTTTAATATTATTCAACAGAAATTGGAAATCTATATCTGACTCCTGAGTCATGGGTGTGCTTGATGATTATTTGATTTTGCAACCATAAAATTAGATAACAGCGTCGTTTGCACTCAATATGCTTCTGGCGTTAAAATCTAAGTGGTTTCAGATAAAAAAAAATTGTTGGGTTATCAGTAACCTATTTTTTAAATCTACTTTTAAAATATTGCACGCCCAGCATCCACCAGCCAGGGTATTTTATTTTTCTTAAATGTTTTCTAGCCTTGAGATGGATCAATCCCCTTTTCTGGGTAGTGCATCATCCATTTTTTTTAATAATAAGTAGTAAAGAACCTTTGTACTTTTGATGAAACAATTCCTATTTTTCATGAATCTGATCAATCTCTAATAATTCTTTGTTATTGAACACTACAATATTGGAATTAAGTTAATGAGATGAATGATCAATGAACAGTTAAATTTAGAAATTGAAGCTGTATTCTTATGGAACTTACAACAATGGGAATTTTAGTACTAAATTATTTGAATCCTAATAGAACATTCATATTATAGTTATGGGCTCTAATAACCATAATCTACAGGTGCTTTTAGGATTTTTGAATTTATTTTACCAGCAAGGTTCCACCCAAACAAGGTATGAAGGTGTTTCCCATGCAACAAGATGTTTACATTTTGGAGCAGATTTTAACCTGCAACTGGGTTGAATGATATGCAACCTGTTCTGGAAGCAGTCTAAACCCCAATCAGGGCTTGGGGTAAAACTGTATCACCAAACACTACTTCCACTCATGCTAAAGCTAATGTTTTGTCTTCATCTCCAGATAGCCCAAAGTCCAGTAATATTGAAGGAAAGCCAGGCTTTTATGAAGATCCTTGGAAGAGATCAGCTTGCCTCCAAAGAGGCAGATCAAATAGAATAAGATGATGAGTTTAACTTCTTATTTATATGAATGCTGAGTATGTAGAGGAGATGAGGAGTTTGAATCAAAGAGGAATTCATCCCTAGTGTTTGATCAATGGTACTGTGCATCTCTGAATTGTTATTAGGGACTCAGGTCAGCTTACGCCCATTTGCTTTATAATTCAGATACTTTTGCAAAGTATGTTCTACAATGGAACACTCAATCAATTTCATGTTCTCTAACCTATATGCACCATTTTAATCAAAGGATGTGAATCATGGAGGCACCATTTTAATCAAAGGATGTGAATCAGGCCTAGTTCCTTCATTTGTTTGTTAAATTAAAAAACTTGCCTGAACACATGAGGGACTTAGTGGTTTATAGCCATTTATCTAGCATTATACTTTGAACTAAAAATAAATCAAATTTAAATAAAATATCCAAAATTACAATTTGGTAATAGTAAAAAGTTTTAAGGTGTATTTTCTGCAACAAATCTGAGTGCTGCTCATTCATATGGAAACAAAGTAGTAAACAGTGTTTCCCAAGTGAAGCTTGAGCAGATTGAAATTGAGTGACCTTGTTTCAATTCTGGCCTTAGAAATGCCTTCGCTTATTTCTCTGGGTAAGGGGTAATGCAACACATGAAGTCATGTGGGAAAAACAATAGCTTCCATAGATAAAATAAAACCAAGAATCAAGTTGAGAAATCATCATGCAAAGCTTTTATATATATTTTTAATGGTAATTTTCTTATGTGTCTAAAAATTACTGCAACCGGCTTATGAAAATGAATTAGAGGAAGATAGTTCTACAACCATTTTTATTGGATCCTGAAGTTTTTAAGAACATAGAAAATGACCTTTGTTAAAAATACAGAAAATTCTTAAAAATTAATAACAGAGCCTGTTTAAAAAATAATAAGAATAAAGTTTGTTTATTTTCCAAAAAGAGAGAAACACCCTTTAGAAAATATCAAACACGAAAATTGGTCAAAGACACTATCGGGTTAAAATGACACTAGGGTCATTCCCACCACTCACCAGATCGGCAACGTTGAATCCTGTTAGTGTTCCGGGACATCACCCAGACTTTCGAACTCAAATCGTTTGAGTTTACAACCACCTCCTGAATCGTCTCAGTTCACAACCACCCCTTAAATGTAGAGCTAATTGATTTAATCATGACCACTGCTATAATTAGTCATCCATGAATTGAAGAAAAAATACATCCACATAATAACTAGTTCAATTGTGAGATAACTCAGTGTTTCCCTAATTAGTCTCTTCTGCAAGTCATCCACGAATTGAATAGAGTCGTTGTGAGAAAAAATAGTCACTGGGATTAAGTCATAGCTACAGAAAGTGAAATCAATGTCTATAAACAACAACAAAATCGTAATATGAATAAGAAATTTTTGTGCATACCTGTGAGCCGTCGATGGAGAAAAAACTTTGATTATGCGTTAACTATGGCTACTAGTGGTAAAGGGCGAGAGGCATTGATTTGTCCAATTGCAGAGAAAGTCAATTATTTATATAAGAGTTGATGAAATACAATTCGACATTTTACTTTACAGACAATGTTCTTACAGAATCTTTGTTGAGAAATAGCACCTTTGACACAACCGAAATGCTATCCATGGCTTATGACTAGGCTTCATCCATGAGTTGCTCCAGAGAGCGCGCCAAATTAATCCTTGCTCATCCTAGCTCTCAGTCTTCTCGATTAAAATTTGAAATAAATCTCGCCAGCAGCCTCTGCATTCTGTAAATTTGAATTTGAAATAATGCACACCATGTTGTAAATTTGAATTTGAAATAATGCGCTCCATTTTGTAAATTCAAATTTGAAATAATGCAACCTTTCATGTACGTCCATCAACCAAGTTGCAGTTAATGTTTTTTGTAGGTACGTGTACCAAATTAAAATTCCTGTCAAACGAGACACCTGTGCATTGCCGGAGATTAAACTCCTGTCGAAGAGTTACCGGCTGTCATTAGGTAAGCGATGGATGGTCATGGCCTATGCCATACCTTATGTGATGGAGCTAACAGACTTTCACTGCACTTGGTGTCTTCATCACTATTGAGGTTGGGTTCTTGCTTGTGGGACACACCCATGAAGACATAGACGGGACCTATGGGAGAATGTCTTCCAGCTTGAAAAGTAAAGATATATATTCTCTACCTGAGTTGATGGATACATATCGCAAAATTGAAGAAAAAAGAGTGTTTCCACCTAAACTGATTGATAAGGTGTATGACTTCAAAGGCTTCCTTAATGGATACATCAAGGAAGGAAAAAATGCACTAGTTGGACATCTTAATGTTCAGTACTTCCAATTTCTTGTACTCAATGATGTTTCGGTATTAAGGTATAAAGAATCCATAAAAGATGTTGAGTGGTCATAACCAGTTGAGTTATGGAATACAGACAATGAAGGTTGATCTAAACTTCCCATAGGGAAGCCATATTTCTTACATCCCAAAGAGAATGAAATCTATTTAAAAGAACTAAAAGAAGGAATAACATCATACATAAAAATGTGGAAAGACACAATGGGTGGTGAGGATTTGCCAATTGTTACACCAGAATGGAAAAATAAGGTAGAGTATTGGGAAAGAGTTCTTGATACTTTATATGAAGATTACAATGATCATACAATAGTGGATTCAAGTGATTCATCTTCTGAGAATTTCTGGCCCAAGACAAGGCAAACTCCATATGTTGGTCGTAATGCGCTTCATGCAATCTCAAATATTATGGATGGGGGTTTTGATACTATGACAGGTGAACCCGTGTATGTTGGTGTTACGGAGAGAAATTCCTATGGCTTGGGGTACCACAACAGACAGCTAGACTCCAGAAATCAATCTTTCCCAATATGCAATAGAAATAAAAACATCTAACACTAAGGATCGAACCTCGTACCTTATTCTGGACGGTTGAAGTAGATCCTCGTTGAGCTTTCCAATCTTCAGCTTGAATTGTTATAGCATGTCCTCAACAACAAGTAAACAATACAAGCATACTATATTTCATGGTGTTAGATCTATTCTAGCATATATAATCAATAATGTAAAAGCATTTGACATATTCCAATGGATACAATATTCATTCAAATACACATTACTGGACAGGAAAAGATATTTCTATTAATATGAATCAGAGATTACAAGTGACAACATCTGACGACATGTCTGCGAACCAGAGAAACTGAATCCCCCACTTGGGCCTCCACCACCTCAATCCTCCATCACTTTGATAGCAAGATTACTAGCAAAAGGAAAGCTTGGGAAGAACACAATAGTGCTCCAAGGGACAAAGGGATGCAGACTCAAGCATAAGTTCTGGCAACAATGGACTATAGTTTCGTTACTCTCAATTCTCTCTTATGCTTTCAATGTCTCAATGGGTTCCTTATATAGATTTTCAAATGGATACTGAAAGGTCGAATCCGTGCGATCTCAAGGCATATGGAAGGCCAGGAGTCATATGAGTCGGATCCAAGTCAAGGAACGCTCCAAAGGATTTTGGATTATGTACACATCCTGATGTACGCGACTATATAGGGAATATCCGCATATGTACGCGGTTATCGGGGAAAATGCCATGTATATCATTTTTCTAATGTTTTTAGGGATGGTCAATGATACATCAAAATAAAAAAAGTGGTCCATAGGGGCTAATGAGTCTGCAGTGGGACAGGGGAAGGCCATACAATGTGTGATTCACCTAGTGTGGTGAAATCCGCTATAACAGATGCCCCCTAATGTATGAGATCAGAGGGGTTATACGATGGCCGAAATACATTATAAGTCCATCCCAGAAGTGAAGTGATGAAGGTACCCAAATGGAAGACCAGCCACCCAATCAACATAATTCCATAATACAACTCTGCTTATAACTGCAAATACATATAGTAGTCTCAGATACATAAGAGTACAATGGCCATGAATAGGCATGAAACATAATAACACATATGTGGTCATCGCCACGTACAATATACATAGATCAGAATCTCCATGATGAAGATATACAAAGGACCATGATCTCCGCAAAGGCTGAATATATATAACAGATCAAGATCTCCATAATGGCTGGAAATGTCTGACATATACTGGAACAAGTAACGAGAGCTCAAACCTCATGAACACTGGCACGATCAAGGAGGTAGCATATAGTGGATGCCACCAATCTGGAAGGTCTTCTACACACACCGCTATGAGTACATGTCCTACTATGTGAATAGAGGTGTCGAGGTCGAACATAGTAGTCCATCGTCTGATTACCGGTCATTGATGTATACCGTTAACAGACGCGAGATCACCCACCAATAATGAAAATGGGAATCAAGGTACTAGATTGAAAACTAACAAGTGTGAATAAATGTGTTGAGGTCGAACACTTGAGAGAATCCATCGATCAGGGGGCATTGATGTATTCCCAAAACTGTCGATGGCAAGAGAACCTGCCACTGATGACTGCAAGTCTCAAGGCACTCAAAATGACTCTAGACTCCAATCCAAGAATAAATGATCTGAAGTCGATGGGATGAAATCCGCTGGAAGGAGGGAATTAGGGCATCCCCCATCATCCAACACGAGGTACTCAGCAAGGCTGTATAATATGGAAGAACTTGATCATAAGGTGCACGAACCAGTAACTGTACCGGTAATGGCCGACATGCAAAGTCAAGATAACTAAGGAATGGCTGACTCAGGTTTCAACTTCCTTCGAACAAGAGCATAACGACGTATGGTGACTGAATGAAGGAAGCATAGACTCAGTATACAAACTGGGACATTTCTATGACGTAGAAGGCATCAATAGAGGCTCCATAGGGACTGGAAGCTTAACCAGTCGGTGGAGATAAAACTCAGATAAACGAGTACAGCTCCTAAAGTCAAACTATAACCCAACCAATGGATGTGATATACAGTGCTCTGTTCGAAGGCGACATGACTCGACAGCTGCCAAAGATAATATCTTTTCTTGTCCGACTTTTTGGTTTTTTGATTTTTTTGGTCTTTTTCAGTTATTTGAAAAGCTTGAAAAAAGAGTAAACTAGCTTTATAGTTACAAACTAGGAGGAGACGAGTGTCATGAGGGAAAACAAACTAGTTCCAAGCAGTGGAACATACCTATGCTCAATCCAAGGATACATGTGTAGGATATTGACACTCGGCGGAAAATCCCCTCCCGTTAAAAAGGGAATCAAGCTGCGAAGGATATAAACAAAGGCTCTGCATGGCTAGACATGAGACAAGCTCGGGCTATATGGCTGAAACGCAATGTTAGGGGAGCCGGCATAAAGCTCAATGAGACAGGAAAAGCTCATGATAATGCATTCACAACTTGATATAAGGGAGTCTGGGAGGTCACGGCCAGCATAAGATCAAGAGGAGTATGAAGCTATTGCTAAATGTCATGGCAATACTATACAACGGACTGCCACACCCTAAAGGGGGAAACATAGGCATGGGCACCAAATGCAAATAAGTTGCTAACTAGGGTACCCATGTAAGGTGAGTCTCTACCACTCATATCATGCCACTTCTATAGCAGCAAGAAGGTTCCGTGACATAATAGAGTGGGTTCGTACCTAAGGATATAGTGACATGGTCATAAGGTCATGCAAAATGCAAATGGTGGTGAACCTAACCTATATGCCAGTATAGACATTATACCTGAGATCAGTACGAACGGGTCAATCCAAAGGCTGAAACGGCGTTGAAAACGGTCTTCTACATCACCAATTAGGTCAGAAATGGTCCAAAATGGTTAGAAACGGTCAAAACTATAGGAAAGGGGGTAAAAATTTTCAAATATTTGAAAATTTTTCTATAAATAGTAAAAAATAGAAATCATTTGAAACTTTTACCCATTGAAGCTCTGATATTCAACTGCAAATTCCAGGAAATCCAGCCGGCGGAATTCACAACCATCTCTTCCAGGTATTTACTCATGTTCTCTGCTTGCATTTCAATATAATTTTTACAAGTTTTCATGGTCAAATGAATTTTTAAAGGCCAAAATTACATGAGCGCTACGGCCCACGCGGGTATTGAGGCTTTTTCTACGTATAGGGCTGGCTATATGCGGAAAAGGGACCATAAACCGCGTACATATGCGGCTTTCAGCCGTGTATGACGCCGCGCATAAGGATTTTCATGAATCTAATGGACATTTTGGTCAATTTCTCATGCAGGATGGTGCTAGAGTGGCGAGAACGCGAGCATGGTGACGTAGAGGAAGCAGTACGGCTGACAAAATGACTCAAGAAGCTCTAAGAAGATGTGGACTCTACAAGTTTCAGTGCCTAGGTGGCTTGAGGGCCAAACCAGGGCTACTACAGATGCTGGTAGACTATTGGGATCCGAACTCAGAGTCCTTCCGGCTAGATGGTATGTCCCTCACCATTGAGGTGGAGGATATCTACTTTATCATAGGTCTATCATGGTGAGGTGAGATGGTGAACCTTCGTGCCCTAGGAGGGCCAGGTCATGGGCTGACTATCGACGAGTACATAGCTGTGTACTACTACCCAGAGATGGAGAAGGTGGGGAGCCAAGTTCCCACCAACGCTATATAGGTACTGGGCCTAAAGGCCATACTAATGACGCTGGGCAGGATAGCAGGCTTAGCATCACTCCATCAGGCCTCTCGACCACTGATGTTCTATGCGGTGGAGTGCATGACACCGACCATCTATGACTGGAGCACTTCCCTACTGAGCAACATGAAACATCAGCTCAGTGAGTGCAAGGCAGGTAGGATACAGAACTTTGGGTTCAGCAGTATATTGAGCATGTTTTTCTTCGAGCGTGTTCCAGGATTGAGCCCTAGAGTGGATGTTCCTCTCCACAGGGTTCGAGATCCGGCCCAACGACGTTGGGCAGACGCGATGCGCAGACTGGGGGTGGTAGGGTGGCCAACCCTTATCCAGCAGACTTTTTTCCATGGTGGCGACGACAGATTGTTGCCATAGAGGACTACCCTTATGCAGGGATATACTTCCGGGGGGATCCAGACATGCCATTACCACCAGGGTCAGCATATGGAGACATAGGTAACGAATCTCGACCCTTACTCTTTTTAAAATTTTTGAATTATTTAATTTTTTTGTGTTTTCTTGATTAATGGAATAAAAAAGACATGGTTTTGGGTGACAATACATAATGAAATCTACCATTCATGTGCATATGTGGGACCACGGTGACCAGAGGGATTCCCACATCATAGACGGAGGGGAAGAGGAGACGATATCACCAGTGTGGATGTTGAGCGAACGCTCCAAAGCATCCATACCAACTTCGTGCGACTGACTCACTGGATTCCCATGGCGCAAGTCGAGGACTTTCCAGAGGCTATGTAGAGATAGGTGGTGGGTGTACCACGCGCATGGGTGCGTTTATTCCGGCGGCTAGCTAGAGCCATGGTGACATATCATGATCACAACCCTCATCCACCTCCACAGGACTAGACACTTGGGAGTGTATCTATTTTGTACTACTGTGTATATGATGGTGGCTTTCAAAGCCCCAATTTTGTATTATGACATTATGTATTACCACATTTTTGATATATATAAAATTTTTTATGGTGATCGGTTTATTTATTTACATGTGTAAAAATTGTGTTTATGATTAATTTATGATGAATGAAACAAATGCCAATCTAACACATAGTTAGCATATGAGTCAGCAATTTGATTATAATTTCTTGGAATGTGTATATATGTTATGTTCTCAAATTGTCGTTCTAACAATCTCACACGTAAGAATCTCCTCAATCACGTCGGATCTCTAACATGGTACAAACCATTGAGCTGTGACACTACTAACTCTGAATCAAGACGTACCTCAAGAGAGAGAACACCATGCGAAATGGCATCTCGTAGAAGCTCGATAACGGCACTATATTCAGCAACATTGTTGGAAGATGGCCGTAGACATACACCTCCTGAAGACAGTACATGACCCATAGGAGTATAAATCACCCAAGCAGGTGAGGCTGAGTGTTGAGTGTGACGGCTTGCACCATCCGCGAATCCTATGTAGGTGGAAGATTCCATTGACATCTACCACAAGAAATGGAAACTAATCACAAACCCGATCACGATAAACAATACCTAACTATGCAAAAAAGCTGTACAATAATATACAACAAGCAGCCTTGGATAAAGATCATGCATAGTATTTTTTGAGATAGAGCCCATTTGCAGGCTCCGCCAAGGCTGTCCCTTCGTAATCCACTAACTCATAGGTACCCTTCTCTAATACACGCTTGACCACGTAAGGACCACGCCACATAGGATTTAAATTCCCTGCCCCCAAGGGTTCTTTCGATTGATCCCACAAAAGGACCAAGTCTCCCTCACTAAGCACTCTAGGATGGAAAGACTTATCGTACTGGGCCTTCATGCGACACTTATTAACCTCTAGAGTCACCAAGGCATCTCTACGCTGCTCATCGAGTTGCTCAAGGTGAACCAAAGACTCCTCCAAAGGTGAAGTGTCTGGTAAGAGTTCCACGGCTAACTTCAATGAAGGAATATCGCATTCAACCGGCAATATCGAATCCACTCTATGAACAAGCTGATATGGAGAAAAGCCAGTGGCAGTCTTTACCGCGGTTCGATATGCCCACAAAGAAGGGTACAACATAATATGCCAATTCATCTTGATTTGTGTGATGGTTCATTGGAGAATGGACTTAAGTGATTTATTCACAGCTTCAACTTGTCCATTTGATTGAGGATAGTAAGAAGAGGAGTGCTCTTGCTTATACCCTAACTTGGATGCCAACTCTTCCATCATGCGGTTCTGAAAGTGCGAGCCATGGTCAGTGACAAGATCTCTCAGAATCCTGAACCTAGAAATGATTTGGTTGAATATGAAGTGAGCGGCTGTCTCACCGTCGGATTTTACTGTAGGCATTGCCTCAGCCCATTTCATGAAGTAATCGACAGCCACTATGATATGATGGTGCCCCCTAGCCGAAGCTGGGTTGCAATCCATAAAATCTAGCCCCCATTTGGTGAAGGGACCGGCGGTGATAATAGGGTGTAACGGGGCAGGCTTCGAGTGCATGTTACGTGCGAACACCTGGCAAGGGTGGAACCTCTTGACCGCTTCAATACAATCCTTGAAGATCGATGGCCAAAAATATCCTGCTCTCAAAATATTTTGAGCTGTAGAAAGCCCAGATAAATGACCACCACACGCCCCTCCATGGCAATCATTAAGCACTACCTCAGCCTCATCATGAGTTAAACAACGTCGTAAAAGGGAATCTACTCCACGGTGGTACAAAGTATTGTCCACTATGAGGTAGTACTTGGAAACGTGACGTAATCGACGTCGCTCATCTCGTGAGAGGTGAGTAGGGGTCCTCTGCATTTGCAAATATACTATGATATCACCGTACCATGGGTCAACCATTGAGATCAAGAAAATGTGTTCATCAACGAACGTATCTTCACATACCGACTCATCAGCCTCACTCGGAAAATCCGATATGAGCTCTGCAAAGATTAAATATTTCTTCGATTTTTTCGAAACAAATTTGAGATCAAATTCTTGTAGGATGACAATCCATTTATTATTTTTTCCCCCAATCATCCTACGTGTGAGGATGAACTAAAATGGATTGACATGGGAAACAACCAAGGTTTGGCGAAGGAGAATATAATGTCTCAAACGCTGCACCGCATGTATGGTATCTAAGGCAATATTCTCAACATGAGAATACCGAATCTCTGCGTCAATAAGGTTTCGGCTCAAATAATATATGACATGCTCCTGGAGCTCCTCATACTCTTGAACCAAAACCATCCCAATCGTCTCTAAAGACACGGCCACATATAATAGGAAATCACGGCTATAATCCGGAGGACTAATCACCGGGGCCAATGCTAGGGATCTCTTAAGTGCATCGAAGGACTCTTGGGCTCGCTCATCCCATTCAAAGGGAGTATCCTTCTTCAGGAGAGGCATGAAACCTCTAGTCAAATTGGTGAAATTGACAAAAAATCTTCGTAGGAAGTTTTCCATGCCTTGCAAACAGTGAAGATGATGAATATTTCATGGGGGAGACAACTGAAGTATTGCCTCAACCTTCAAAGGGTCGACTCTTGTACCCTCTTTCGAAACGATAAATCCTAACAACCGACCTGATTTCACACAAAAGATGCACTTATGAGGGTTTATTCTAACAGCATAGTGCCGGCATCTTTCGAACACCAATCTCAAGTGATAAGAATGATGCATCCTCATGCGAGAATGAGCAGCGAGTTCATCCAAAAATACTTCAATAATGGACTTGAGATCATGGAAAATCAAGGTCATGGCCCGCTGAAACGTAGCTCCGGCATTTTTAAGGCCGAAAGGCATTTTCTGATATGCAAAAGTTCCCCAAGGACAAATAATTTCGGTCTTATGTTGGTCCTTGGGTTTAATTTGAATCTAATTATACCCAAAAAAGCCATCCATAAAGGAGAACACCTCGCTACCCACACACTCATCCAAAATCTGATCTATAAACGGTGTGGGGAAGTTATCCTTAGGGCAGGCACGATTTAAATCACGGAAATCAGTGCATATACGGATTGCTCCTTGCTTCTTATCTACCAGAATGGGGTTTGAAACCCACTCCATCAAGGGAACGGTATAGATGAAACCAGCTTTCAATAGCTTCTCTAACTCTGCCTTTATGGCGAGTGCTTTCCTAGGATTTACCGCGCGTAAACGCTGTCGAACAGGCTTAGCGTTGGGGTAAGTCTTAATTTTGTGTTCGACAATCAGAGGGTCAATTCTTGGCATCTCATCATAATACCAAGCAAAAATGTCACGGAATTCCTTGAACAGCTCGGTATACTCGCGAATCTCATCTTGGGAACAATCCGCCCCAATGTAGACATTCTCAATCATACTAGGATTGCAAGAAATGTTGATAGGCATAGTTGACGATATGTTTTCCATGTTTCCATCAGCCATCTGACCAGGAGAGCTTAATGGAATCATGGGTCTACCAACTTTCTGTCTAAGAATCTCCCTATAATCCTCATGCTCCAAAAGGTCAAGCTCTGGAAGGAAATATGATCTATGATGAAGTTCCTCCCATGGTGGCTCAACTCCCGACATAGCCTCGATGATCGCTTCATCTGAAGGGAAAACCGTATCAAGGAAATCGTGGGCATGAGAAGACTATACTGCCCATGCTGGCAGCACATAGGGGTCTTCCTCCTCCATCCGCGAAGAGGAAGAACAAGGCTCTGCAGCAGACTGGAGATTAGCTTGGTAAGCTATCATGATTGCAGGCAACGGCACACTCGTCTCAATGGCCTCACTCGAAGGACTCGGTGAAGGAAGAATCCAAGGATCTCCGATATGACTTATGCGAAAAGGCACCGATCTCATAGACTTCGAAGCACCATCGAAACTAGATCCTATCATGAGGACGGGTGCAAGACAACTAAAGGTTTCCATGAGGAACGGATACATACCTACACCCACACTCCCAGTTGCCAACTGGGAATATTCGACTTTCGGAACCGAGGCTTCTGAAGATGAACTAATAGGCGGATTCTTGAATGCCATCTGATCAATCGTTACAATCTTCCCATTATGAGGAAAGCATACAACGCAAAATATGGAAGACGCAATGGCTTGCATACTATACATCCAGTTCCTTCCCAGTAAGAGATTGTAGTCAAGGGGCGCATCAACCACCTCAACCTCTATCGCAATGGTCTTCCCTCCCAAACGAACATTAAGAGAAGGAAGGATACCATGCGGACTAAACGATCTCCCATCAAAAGCAGTTTACATGGTCGTAGACTTTGACAACTCAGGAGAACCAAGACCCTTCCAACAAGACAAAGACATCACAGAAGCAGCAGCGCCCTCGTCAATCACTGTACGCTTGACGATCATATTAAGACATTCTACATGCACCAAAAGGGACACATAGTAGGGCAAGCGAGGATGATGTCCTGCGGTTTCAAATTTGATCACTGAGGAAGAATCATCACCATTCACACCAAGAGAGGAAAGCAAAGCCTTCCTTTGCGATGGACAACTCTGAAGCACTTCCAATGCAGACATTGCACAAGGAGTATGACCCAAGTCCTTGACAACTGAATAGTTCTGGGCAGCTCGGGCATTTGGGTTATGACCCGAACGCTTAAGTACCCCCTTAGGAATGCGAGGTGTAGCCTCAGGTTTATCCACAGGTTTCTCAATGCGTAAAGGGGTTCCTGGTGGATCAGATTCTTTACCTGGGTTGGGTTGTGACAAAGAATAATCTTTCGCACGCGTCACAAATTTCATGGCACGAACCATATTAATGCACCCACGACCACTAGTTTCAGGTGGATCTTCATCACTAGATTGATCATGGGACTTCGAGTTCATATTTTGGTTATGCGGTAAAGGGTTCGTTAACACAGCTGGGCCCTGTGCTATGAACTTCAAATCTTCATCCATCCTAGGGCACAAGTAAGTGAGGTGATCGTCCTTACAAATCTTGCAAGGAAACTTAACCTTACGTTTATTCTGCTTGTCCCCCCCAGCATTTTTATTGTTCTTGTCATTATTATTGACATTCTCATTCTTATTCCCACCCTTCTTATTATTGTTGTTTTAACCCTTTTTTCGATTCCATCCGGGTTCCTGGTTACCCTTCTGGTCAGACGATTGCATAGCAAGTACATTCACCATTTGGGCAGGCTGAGATGAAGCCGTAGCTTGTCCCGAGGCAGATTGGTTGATTGACAACTGAGCAACTTGTTTCATAAATGAACCTGCAGGTTTCTTACTTGCACTATCCACAATGCCATCGGCATGTGGTCCAGGTTTGACCTTGGGATCGAAACTAGAATGAGGAGCATTAGGTATAATCTCATATAACAAACCAGACTGAGCATAGATCAAGTCTAGTTCATGCGCCCTAAAGATGGCTTGTTCCTCATTCTGCACTCCGGATGTGGAAACATCCTTCGCTATATATGGCAATAAAGACTTGAGGAACCACTCAAGGAGGAACTCCGGCAGTATAAATGCTTTAATTAATCTCTTTCATCTACGCCACTCCTAAATATGATCAGAAATATGGGTGGCTTTATCTTACTGAAATGTCGACAAGAGTTCAATACCAACATCATAGCGTACTGGTAGCTGGAAGTGATTAAGGAATGTCATCGCAAGGTCGTCGAACAAAGTAAAGGCAGCCCTAGGTAACTCTATATACCATTTCGCGATAGGCCCTGTAAGGGTGCATTGAAATAGTCTCAAGCGAACTGAGTCCTGATGCAATGAATTGGAAGAGCACCATAGGTGGAATGTCGTAACGTGTTCACTCGGATCCTCTCCTGGTTTTCCTTCGAACTTTGGGATGTACGAAGGAAGTTTGGTAGGGACAGCCGGCCAAGATGGGTCATGAACCACAGGATCGTTCCTAAGTCTCGACAAGTCAAGTAGATTGAGTGTCGTGAGGAAAGGGAGCCTAGGATGATGAGGTCTAGGAACCGATCCCTGGTTCATATAGGATTGATTACCACCATGACCTTGGCCATAGTGACCTCCTCCTATATGACGTGTATAGGGTGGCGTGGAAGTACCATAATGAGGTGGACCTTGACTAGTAGGAGCTACAAATCCATAGTTAGGAGAGTAAGCTGGTTGTGAATACCCGCCTCCGTAAGGTGAAGAGACCTGTCCATACTGCGTCCCATAATAGGGTCCATAGGTCACCGCTTGCGATGTCCCATGAGACACTCCATAGGTAGGGATATACATTCTGGAAGTAGGAATATACATACCGGAAGTAGGGATATATGTCGTGGAAGTAGCAATATGAACTCTAAGAACATGAACATAACCTCCCGAAACCACGGGTGGTATGTAGGCTTGAGACACAACTGGTCTAGTAATCGCAGTATGGATCTGAGTCGTAGTTACGTGCCGACTCGAAGGACCACGAGAGTAAGGTGGAGGGTTTACATTTGAAGAACTCGGAAGCAAGGACGAAGGAATCTCTGTAAGAATAAATGTACTAGTGCCTATCGTCACTCGTCTAGAACCTGGAATCCCTATCGGATCACTAACTCTAAGCCTAGGAGGTATATAAGATGGAGCTTCCACCACTGGGATGGAAGGTGCGATGTGAGTAGTACTCCCAAACCTCTCCGCAAGGTAAGGCATGAGATTTCCCCCAGGCATAATGCTAGGTTCAAAATCGGATTCAACATGAAACGTCAAATCGTGCATAGGAAAACCAATCGTAGCATAACTACCATAACTAGTACTAGGAGGTTCAAAGTGAGTCTTGGCATCATCCGACATTCCATACCGGTAACTTGTCAATGGGGAATCAACCCTAGGGTGAGCAGGTCTACCATGCAAAGATCTTATCTGGGAAATAACAGGACCAATCTCAGTTAGGTCAGGTGAGGGATCGTATGTAGGAGTAAGTTCCCCATCATCAATACGAATGGGAGGAGGTGGCTCAGGAATAGTCTCTGAATGATCCTCCATGGTGTGTGAATCAGTGTGTGACATAGTCCTCCTGGATATTCTAGGCCCATCTCCCAAAGGAGGAGGAGAAGTGGAAGGCGGAAGTCCTGCTAACCGACAAGAATGGCGCGGAACCGTACCCGAATCCACAATGACTCAACAAAAAGCAAAGACTCTCTATTTACATCAACCCTAGGTCAACTAGCATGCACAGAGCAATCACTATAAAATCTAAAGCCAAAAGCAAGCAAACAAGAGTTGGATAAGTGAGCTCTCGAATGTGGCCAGTATTTCTCGCCTAGGAGAGGCTTGAGAGGCCCTTGTCACCACAAGCGGAGGTTTGAAACCAATTATTGTGGCCCTCAGCTTCAATGCGTAAAGCGATTCTGTCCGACCCCAACCTGGCCGGGACACATGGAAAATAACCTCTACACGTACCCCCTCGGTATCCTAGGTAAGGTCACTAAGGTCACCTCAATATAATCAACGCTCAGGCAGACAGTCGCAGGAGGGATTGACCATATGGGCAGGGTAGCAAAGCCCAAAACTCCCGAAAGAGCCCCCAGATACGAATACAATCCTAGCTATATCGTCGGTGCTACACACTTCTCGACCAGGGGTTATCCCAATCAACAACCGCTCACACTGCCTAGTGCTTGACTCCCTTTTGAGAGGAGCTTCCTGAGAACACTGGTTATACCAAGGATTTCACACACTCTCTAGACAGACACCTAGTTGTTGTTGTTTAGTGATCTTGGAGAATTAACTTTCAATGAACTATTCCAAGATCCTAAAACCTAAGCTTGTTGGTGCACCCTAGAAAAGAAAAGAGTGTAATTCATTTTATTTAGCGTTAATTTTAGTTGGCTTTATTACTCAAAAATAGGATATGGTCGTGCAACTAATGGTGTTATGACGCAACGAGAAGTAAAATGCACACCTAACAATCAATGCAAATGCATTGTGTCCATGAAAATAGGGTATGCGTACTACGTGAATGCACAATTTCTTCTTCAAATGCTGAATGCAAATTTCCCTATATGAATTCCTAACTATTACTCCAAAGAAAATCTAGATCTAATGCAAGTACAATGCAAAATGCATAATGCAATGCATGATGATAAGCAAATATTTTGGATTTTTTGAAAATAAAGAGATACAAAAAGCAAAAGAATGATTTTACCCACCCCAGACTCTGCAAGCACACATAAACAACATTCCAACAAAGCACTAAGGCAAAAGGACTCTAATGCACTAATCTCAAACAAAAATCAAAGATGCCATGACAAGAACTTTCCTAAAAGAAAAAAAAATTAGGCTAAAAAAAAACGTTTCTGGTTAGAAACAGAGGTATTAACAGACTCAGGTAGTGCCAAAGGAGACTCAGCAACTAACATCATTCACCCAGCAGTCCACTATCTTCCACAAAAAGATAAAAACCAGGGTATACGCGACTGTGCGCAGTGAACCCACGTGTATACGCGGCAATCCCAAGGGAAACCACGTGTATACGCGACTGTAAGTGACAAACCCACGTACAGGAAGAAAAAGATGCACAAATTCAAGGTAAACAGACAGGCTGAGACTAAATTCACACCAATTAGACTCTACCAGGCATACATGCCCCCATACCCGACACAGAAACAAGAGAGAGAGAGCAATTCAAATACATTAAATGCCAAGAGATCAACCCCCAAAGGACAATTACTAGGAACTCCCCAGCAGAGTCGCCAATTCTGTTACAGAGAGAAATTCCTATGGCTTGGGGTACCACAACAGACAGCTGGACTCCAGAAATCAATCTTTCCCAATATGCAATAGAAATAAAAACATCTAACACTAAAGGATCGAAACTCGTACCTTATTCCGGACGGTTGAAGTAGATCCCCGTTGAGCTTTCCAATATTCAACTTGAATTGTTATAGCACATCCTCAACAACAAGTAAACAATACAAGCATACTATATTTCATGGTGTTAGATCTATTCTAGCATATATAATTAATAATGTAAAAGCATTTGACATATTCCAATGGATACAATATTCATTCAAATACACATTACTGGACAGGAAAAGATATTTCTATTAATATGAATCCGAGATTACAAGTGACAACCTATAATGGCACGTCTGCGAACCGGAGAAACTGAATCCCCCACTTGGGCCTCCACCACCTCAATCCTCCATCACTTCAATAGCAAGCTTACTAGCAAAAGGCAAGGTTGGGAAGAACACAACAGTGCTCCAAGGGACAAAGGGATGCAGACTCAAGCATAAGTTCTGGCAACAATGGACTATAGTTTCGTTACTCTCAATTCTCTCTTATGCTCTCAATGTCTCAATGGGTTCCTTTTCAAATGGATACTGAAAGGTCAAATCCGTGCGATCTCAAGGCATATGGAAGGCCAGGAGTCATATGAGTTGGATCCAAGTCAAGGAACGCTCCAAAGGATTTTGGATTATGTACACATCTCGATGTACGTGACTATAGAGGGAATATCCGCGTATGTACGCGGTTATTAGGGAAAATGCCGCGTATATCATTTTTCTAAAGTTTTTAGGGATGGTCAATGATACATCAAAAGACAAAAAGTGGTCCATAGGGGCTAATGAGTCTGCAGCGGGACAGGGGAAGGCCATACAATGTGTGATTCNGCCAATAAAAAATCATAATAATTTGATTTTGATTGTTAAATGACACACAGATACTTATAAAAAAAAATGATTGTTAAATGCACTTTTAATAAGTTTAGTGGGTTTTCACTTTTGTATTTGTAAGAAACAAAAATGTACTTCAATGTTTCTATTCTAATTCATTGATTTCAAATGTACCACACTTCTCGATCCATCAAACTTGGTTAATGTAGTCCAGTAAAGCACTTACAAGCAACATATTATAGACTGTCTATAAAAACTTTATTATGGGAATAGCTAATTAATGTTTTTTAATGTAATATGTTCAAANGTTAGACCCAAGTGCAATAAGCCAAAGACAACATTGAACCCTATTAATGATGTTGAGAAAGGAAAGATGTTGCTAGTTAGATCAGGAAACGAGGATGAAGGGGGGATGATTTGGATGGAAAAAGCCTCCTCAAATATATTTCAAGATGATGAAAGTGATACTCTTCATGTTAAAGTTGATTGGTGGAAGCCCAGTTCAGGGAAATACAATGGAAAAGTATTAGAAGAATA
>LPNX010946268.1:24086-53383 GCA_001517045.1 Pseudotsuga menziesii
AGCCACAAGTACAATATTACAATGACTATAGGAGCTAATATGTCTTCATGGTATTAGAGGTTTCACCTAATTCCTAGACATTTCCAGTTCTCATTGTCTCTTGAAGTTGAGCAAAACCCCCCATGTTCTAGCCACCCATTATCAAGATTGAGAATTACTAAGTTATTATGCCAATACATAAATTTATTATAGTAACAAACACATTGACTGTTATGTCAATAAATAGCTTTCTAGGTCACTTTAAAATGGCGACAATCTCTTACTAATATGGTAATTCAACACATGCACAATATATGCTTTATCAAATTATAAATAAAATGGTTAATACTTTCAACATACAAATAATGCCATTAGATAAATTAATAGGTAAGAAATATTAATACAAATTACAAATTATAATAATAAAATAATGTAAAGAATCTAAGTTTAAGCCTAGGAAGATATGCTTCAATTTAATATAAAGTTGATTTTATATAGCTTATAATGATAATATTGTAAAAACATGGTGAATATATAGATTGAAATGAGTGAATTAAGTAATTTTTTGGTTTTTTATTTTTTGAAAACTCAATCTTGTTGAAGTTCTAAATTCTAGATCCCTTGTATAATTCCAAATTTAATGAAATATGTGTTCTTTGTGCAATCACGGTCTATCATCAGATGAGGAATCCCTTATCTCTTCTTCTGTAGCCTTATCTCATCTTATTCCTTTATCCAACCACCTTGTATCTCTTCCTTCTCCTTCATATTTTGTCAGGACCTCTCTTGATTTCCATTTAGTCTCTCTAGCTAATTTTCCATCTTTCCCAACAATATCAAATATTTCACCTACGGATCTTTTCTTTAATTCCCACTCTGACTTACATGTTCCCCTAGAGGGTATATTTGAGTGTCCTAAACCTAATATTACTTCTAGGTATTACCTTCAAAATTCTTTCAAGGATTCCTTACAGAGGGGTTTGGGTCCCACTATATCAACTCCTTCTCCTATACTTAGAGGAAGAATATCAATTATGGACAAGTCCAGACAACAATGTGTTATGGATATTACTATATGCAAGCAATACACGATTACTGGGGCACTTAGAGAAAAGACCCGAAATTTTTTTGTATCATAATTCTCTTCCTATCGCTGAATTGTACAGGTCTTGGATAACCTTCTAAGAATCTAACCCTAAAAATGATAGTCTCACTTCATCATCATGTTATTTTTCTTCTACAAGAAACTGTCTTCTGGAGATGCTATTATATCTTAGTTGTGTCTACTTCTTCCCAAGTGGGATTTTAGATGCACTGACACTATTGGTCATTATGGTTGTGTGATTATGGGGTGGTATAGGAAATAAATGTTATGTACTAATTCATGGTTTGTTACCTCAAGGCTTGGCACTACATTTTTCTCGTGGGAATTTGGGAAATATTTTACCATCCTGAACATTATGGCCCTAACGTTTGCAAAACCGAGTACTGGAACAGACTGTTTAGCTCAAGCCTTCATTGCTTGGATAGATTCATTCTGGGTGGTGACCTTCATTTCTCTATTGGTGAAGTCAAAACATGCAGGACTAATGCCATCAATGACCCATTAACTGGTTTTCTTTTTAGGTTTCTTGATGAGAAATTCTTTATTAATCTTCCTCCTATACATCTTAAACCTACTTGGAGTAATAAGCGTGTGGGGGTGGACCGTGTTTCTAAAAGATTGGAAATATTTCTTATCAATGAGAGTTTTATCTATTGGATCCCTCCATTCAACAATGGATTGGTGAGGGTGGTCAATCTGATCATCAGCTTGTGTACTTATCTTTCATATTTCTTCCTACCAAACCCTCTCATCCTTTCAAATTTAATTCGACTTGGCTTCAAAATGATTCCTATAATATTTTGATCAAGAAAACGTCGAATTTATATAAACCTGTTAGCTCTTCCTTGACTACTGAAAAACTTGTTCATAATCTTAAATCGGTCAAGAAGGTTTCCAGAACTCGGGCTAGTGAACAACAACATGCCTTATAGGTGGACCTTTCTCATATTGAAAAGGAGTTGTCGACATTTTCAATTAATCATCCACAGGGGTTCTCCACACTGGATCAGAAACCTTATTTTATGGATCTAGAAAATAAAAATAAAAAGATTATTCCTGAAAAGAAACTATCTATCAGAATCAAGAGAAGATCGATATGGATCCTTCATGGTGATGGTAATACCAAATATTTTCACAATTTCTATCGAAACACGATATCAAGCAATACCATTTGGAATCTAGATAATGGGGTTTGTAAGACAGTTTCTAGTCTTGATGTTATTGCTATAGTTAGATCCCAACACTTCTCTTCCCTCTTCAAGGAATATTCAGAGGCTACTATCAAGAATATAATGTACCTAGTGAATTTTTTCCCTAATACTACTTCTGAGGAGAAGAATGAATTTATGTTTGAACAAGTTAGTTTAGAGGATCTTAGGCTATGATTCACTCTATGAAGGCTAATAAAAGTCCTGGGATGGATGGGTTTCCTATTGAATTCATCTTAGGGTTTCTATACATATTGGAGAGTAATCTTCTTGTTGTTGTTGACAAGTCTAGGGTCATGGGAAAGATTCATGGAACTTTTAATGGAACATTTATTTCTTTTATCCCTAAGAAGGACAAAGCCTTGAATATTGATGGTTATAAATCTATATCATTGTGTATTGATGTATATTATATTATAGACAAGGTTATTTCTAAGAGAGTTAAAGGTATCTTGTCGGGGTATATCAGTATTGAAAAATTTGCATTTCTCAAACGAAGGAATATACATGAACCAATTGCCATTGAATAAGAGGTCTTACACTTTGCTAAACTCCAAAAATTGCCATTCTCTCTCTTCAAAGTGGACCTTTCTAAAGCATAATATCATTCAAACTGAACCTTGATCAGATTAATTCTCCGATAGATTGGGTTTTCTCTTAATTTGGTTAATTGGATCCTCACATTTGTTCTTTCTGTCTCTTTTTTGGTCATCATCAACAGATCGAACAGTAAATTCTTCAGGCCTGGTCGTGGACTCCGATAGGGCTATCCACTTGCTCCTTTATTATTCATATTAATTATGGATGGACTTAGTCGAATGCTGTCCAAAGCTACTTCTTCTGGGATTTAGAAAGGTTTTCTTTTTTACGGTAATGTTTGTGTTTCTTATCTTCATTTTATTGATGAATCATTGTTCTTTATTGATTGATCTCGTAGGGACGCGCTCATTTTTCAAATCCTCTTTAATAATTTTTTATACAATCTCAGGTATGATCTGTAATAATATGAAATCCTCGATGTACTTCATGAACATGGATCCTAGGGAGGAGTCCTAACACATAGGTAATTTTGATTATATACCTGTGAATGTGGCTTTGAGTCTCAATTATCTTGTCTATCTTATCAAGACTAATGATTATTCTAGCAAAGATTGGGTTTGGTTGTTGGTGTGCATTGAGAAAATATTCAAGCAATGGTGAAACAAATGGATCTCTTGTGGGGGCTGAATGATTCTCATTAGTTCCATTTTTTAATCCATTCTTTTTTATTGGTTTATGTTTTCTTCTGCACCTATTGGTATTTTCCAAGGGCCCCGGAAACTATGCAAAAATTTCCTTTGGTGTGGCCAAGATAAGGTATAGGTTTTTTCTTGGACTGCTTGGCATCATATCTCTCGTCCTAAAATTTTGGGAGGATGGGGTATCAAGTATTTGCCTAGTTTTTACAAGGCACTTGTAGCTAAATAAGCCTAGCATATCATCATAGGATCATGTTTGCAAAACCGTATCAATCATCTTAAATCCATTGCATCTCTCACTACAATTGAATGGATTCGTGCTTCTAACAAGTCCTCCTTGAATTCCTCCATTATGTGGAAGACAATAATTAAATATTTTGACCTCATTGGTTGATGGATTGCGTGGAAAATTGGTAATGGAAAATCTTTTAGAATTACGAAATATGTGTGGGTTGTTAGAAAAGGTTTCTTTCATTTTCCAATTGAAATGACTCATAATCTGACAAAACGTGGTTTGACTCATTTGCACTAGATCCATAAGCCGAATGTTCCTCCTCTATATTCTCATTCATGGATGTCAGCTACTAACTTAGAGCTTTCAATGGGTGAGACTTTTATTTCGTACCGTTACATTCCAATATTGTAGAACAGTTTGGTTTTCCTAACCAAGAAGCCATGCATTCTTCTTGTTGGAGACATTTACCCACCACACACACTTAATTTTGTCAATTTGGCCTTGTTAAACCACTATCCTAAGTTTTCTTGACTTAATAAGCATCAGATGAGAACACTATGACATCAACATGAGCACACCCACACCTACCTTTATTCAAGGAGGCCAGCTAAGCCTTATCCTTCATTCGGGGAGGCTAACTGGGGTTCCTCCTTCAAACAAATAGCACTCCAAGAGGAATCTGAGTGTCATAACTGCACCTAATTTCTAATTGACAGTTAAAATAAGTTAAGATAAGTGGTGAATGCACCTCCACTCATTATATTGATTATTTTTATTAATATTTATGAACTGGAGTCAATAGGGGTGCCTCCAACCACCTCTTAGGACCAGTTTGACTTCAGTTAACCTCATCGGGGTTCATTGGAGTTAATGATGCACTAGCACTTGTTGGTTGGCATGCAATGACATGTGTCTGAGCTACTTTTAGTTAGACTCAATCATCCATTGCACTCCGACTTCAGTTAGGACTCAGTTGAGTCAATCAGGACTTGATCAGTTTGTTAACTAAGTGTGTTTACTGTGGCTTACAGTCAGTTAAGCTCCACCCATTCGTTCAATTTGAATGACCTCCTTGGGAATTCGAATTGTATTAGAAGTCATGCACCTTGCATGACCATTTTATTGTATTATTCCTTATTTATTGATTATATAGAGATGCTACTTTTAGTGCAACACCACTATGCCAATTTTATGCTTAATTGTCTAAATTCTTTGTGAGACTGTGTTTTTAGTCCCTAGATCAATGTGATAGATTAATATCGTATCAGAGGTCATGGCAGGACGAAGCTGAAATATCTCAAAAATAAGGTTTTTGATAGATATTGCATGAAACATTGATCAAAGCTCAAAAATTCCAGCACCGCACTAGAAGCAAAGGCTTACCACTTAATACCCCAAGTTAGGAAATTGTTGATCAAGATTGCTTGATCAACTATGTTGGGTGTGATGAAATCCTAAAATGTGCAGGTTGTTGGAACTTACGGTGCCCCTTTTGTTGTGATTTGCAAGTTTTAATAGGTGAAAGAATTTGCTCCAGTAGTTTGAAATGGCTTCTTACGTAGTACTCTTGACTTCATTCAATTTCCATTCATGGAAAGAAGATATGGAAATCCATCTGCATGCTAGAGGACTCTATTGGGTCACTATGTACACTAAAGAAGAGCCTACTTATGTGATAGACATAGCTATATTCTTGAACAAGAAAGATGAATCATTTGGATTCTTGTGCCCCTATGTTTCCTTGGATCTTCTTTTCCATCTCTCAAGATTGAATACTCCAAAGGAAATTCAGGACAAATTAGAAACCCTGTATGGAAAACATGATGATTTAAGAGTATACCAGCTTGCAAATGAGTTGATGTCTCTCCAACCTTCCAATTTTGAGACCTTGAATGATTTTTTCACAAAGTTCAAGCACATTGTCTTACTATTGAAGCAATGTAACGTGGAGAAGGAGGATGATTAGCTCATCCTCTCCATTCTCTCCAAACTTGGAGCTGATTATTCAGTGTTTGTATCTACATTCCATGTATGGAAGCTCACAACCCATGGATGGAAGACGCCTTCTCTTAATTCCTTCATTGATTCCCTAATAAGTGAACAAGATAATCTTGTCCATACGGGGATCATCAGATCCTCCCATGATCAATCCCTCTATGTCTCAGGGCCTAAAGTTTTGAACAGTAAAGGAAAGTAGCAGAAGAACCCGAAAACAAAATTTGAATCTCCTAAGCCTAAAGTTGAAAACCAGCAGCATGAAGAGCCTTCCTGCTCGAAGAAGAACATAATCAAAGGGCATCATGTGAAGGAAAAATTCAAGTGTTCATACTACAGAAAGAGCTTCCAACCTAAACATGCTTGCATTAAAAAGAAACTTGATGAAGCTTCTTCTCTTCTTGAGAAAAATCACATCAATCTTCCAGAAAGTTTTCAAAGGAGAGATCAGCAAGATCGGGAACCACAGCATGAAAGAGGTCATGCTCTCATGGCAAGCACTTCAAAGTCCAAAGCTCTCTTGATAGATTCTAGAGCTTTGAATCACATTATGGCTGAAGGAGAATATTTCTCATCTTTGGATACCAGAAAATACATTCCCATCCACACGGGAGATGACTCCAAAATCATATCCGAAGGACAAGTTACTGTAGATCTTGAGCATGGTTATTTTTTCAATGTTCTTTATGTACCATCTCTTGCATCAAAACTCCTAAGTGTTTGTAAAATGACACATATGGGAGTTCCCAAGAGATTCTCCTTTATCCCAGATGATGTAGAGATCACATAACTTGCATCTGGAAAAATTGTAGCAAACAGCCTTGCAAACCATCATCCAAAAGCCTGTGAGTTCTCCCATTTTGTGGCAGATGCAAAGCCCGCCACATTCCTGACTCATGGAAATGAAGTTAGTATACTGTGGCATGAGAGGTCCGACCATATAAACTTTAAATACTTGCAGCAATTATAGAATAATTCTATGGTTGAAGGCCTCCTGATCATTAAAGCTACCACCAGAATTTGCAAGGGTTGTGTTGTTGGCAAGCACCCTAAGCATAAGTTTGATCAGGGGAAGGAAAGCTGAACATCATGCATCTTGGGACTAATACATTCTGATATCAGCGGTCCCATGCCTATCACATCCATGAATGGATCAAGGTATGTTCTGAATTTCATTGATGACTTTTTTTGATACACATGGGTCTTTTTTATCAAAAAGAAGTCGAAAGTCTTGGAAAAATTCACTGAATTAAAGGACTTGATTGATAATGCATCTAGAAAAAAGATCAATATTTTGAGATATGATAATGTAGGGAGTATTTCAGTAATGAGTTACTACATATATGTTCCCAAAGTGGTATTCAAATCCAGCACTCAATCCCCTACACTCCCCAACAGAATGGTGTAGCGGAGAGGAAGAATGGGTTTCTCAAGGAGATGACCACTTGTATGCTGGAATCAAATAACTTGGCTGCAAATTTGTGGGCTGAAGCCATGCATGCTGAAAAATATATTCATAAAAGAGTTCCACACTCATACATGAAAGGGAAGACCCATTTCAAATCATATTTCAGACACAAGCCAAATGTGTCGAATCTGAGGGTGTTTGGGTCCACTGCATGGGCCCGAATTCCAATTGATAAAAGGAGCACTTTGCAACCACAAAGCATCGAATGTATGTTTCTCAGATATCTTGATGAATCTAAATATTTCAAGCTTCTAGATATCAAAACAAAAGAGATCATCATTGAAAGGGGTGTCATTTTCGATGAGCCTCTTCAGGAGGTAGAACTAGTGAAGGAGAAAACTGTTGAATTTCATTCCTATTCTACTGAATATTTGGATGATGTAATTGGGGGTGATGAACCTGATTTGGATCCTATGATTTTTTGTATTAGTGAACAAAAAAAATAAGATGCTGAATTAGAACCTAAATTCCAAAATCATCTGCCAACTTGGGCCTGATGGAAACTCTACTCCGCAGGTGATAACATTGTAAATTCGGATGATCCAAGGAAAACCCGGTCTGATTTCCAAAGCGCAAATATTGTGCTCTCTTGTTGTTATAGATGATTTTACCACTCTAGGTGAATCACATTTGTATGGCCTTCCCTTGTTCCTCTGCAGACTCCTTAGACCCCTTGGACCATTTTTTTTCCTTTGATGTTTCCTTGACCATCCCTAAAAACATGTGAAAATCCATATACATGACTTTTAAACCCCTAATCGCATATATACGCGGGTTTGACCTCTAAAACCACATACATCGGGATGTGTACAAAATCCAAATCATTTTGGATTTTTCCTTGACATGGATCTGACCCACTTGACTCGTGGCCTTCCCTATGCCTTGAGATCACTCAGATTCAACCTTTCATTACCCCTTTGAAAAGCTATATAAGGAACTCTATGGTACATTGAAGGCATATGAGAGAATTGAGAGCAAAGAAACTATAGTCCATTGTTCCTGGAACTTATGCTTGAGTCTGCATCCCTTTGTCCCTTGAAGCACTTTTGTGTTCTTCCAAAGCTTGCCTTTTGCTTGTGAGCTTGCTATCAAGAGATGGAGGATTGAGGTGGTGGAGGCCCAAGTGGGGGATTCAGTTTCTCCGGTTCGCAGACGTGCCAACAGAGGTTGTATTCATTGTAATATCTGATTTCATATTAATAGAAATATCTTTTCCTATCCAATAATGTATGTTTGAATGAATATTTCATCCATGGGTGCTTTCAAATGTTTATACATTGATTGATTATATATTCTAGAATAGATCTAACACCAATATATATAGTATGCTTGTATTGTTTACTTGTTGTTGAGAAAGTAATCTATCAATTCAAGCTGAAGTTGGAAAGCTAAACGGGGATCTACTTCAACCATCTGGAATAAGGTACGAGGTCTCATCCTTTACTGTTAGATATTTAATTTCTATTGAATATTGGAAAGGATTCATTTCTGGAGTCAAGCTGTCTATTGTGGTACCCCAAGCCATAGGAATTTCTCTCCGTAACAGAATTGGTGACTCTGCTGGGGAGTTCCTAGTAGTTGTCCTTTGGGGGTTTTCTTCGGAATTCAATGAATTTGAATTGCTCTTTTTCTCTTGTTTCTGTGTCGGGTCTAGGAGCATGTTTTCCTAGTAGTGTCTGATTGGTGTAAAGTTTGTCTCAGCTTGCCTGTTTGCCTTTCTTTTATGCACCTTTCTTCATGTATGCAAGTTTTTAACTAACAGTCATGTATATACATGGGTTTCTCTTCGATTTTCGTGTACATGTGTGGGTTTACTGCGAACAGTCATGTATGCCTTTGGTTTTGCCTTTTAGAGGAAGTTAAATGGTTGCTGGGTGAATTCTAATGATTGCTGAGTCTCCTTTGACATTGCCAAAGTCTGTATACACCTTTGTTTCTGACCAGAGACATTTTTTTTTTGGGGTAAATTTCTTTTTTAAGAATGTTCTTGTCATTGCATCTTTGATTTTTTGTTTTGGGATTAGTGCACTAGATTTCTTTTACCTTAGTAATTTGCTTGAGTGCTGCTTAAGTGTGCTTGCAGAGTCTGGGGGTTGTAGAATCATTCTTTTGCTTTTTATATCTCATTTTATTTCAAAAAATCCAAAAATATTTGCTTATCATCATGCATTGCATTTTGCATTTTGCATAGTACTTGCACTAGATTTTCTTTGGAGTATTAGTTAGGATTTCATATAGGAAAGCTTGCATTTATCATATGAAGAAAATTGTGCATTTCACGTAGTAGCATACCCTGTTTTCATGGACACAATGCATTTGCATTGATTGTTAGGTATGCATTTTACTTCATGTTGTGTCATAACACCATTAGTTGCACGGCCATATCTCTCTTTTGAGTAATAAAGCCAATTAAAATCAACTCTTAATTAAAATGAACTACACTTTTTTCTTTTATAGGGTGCACCAACAAGAGTAGGTTTTAGGGTCTTGGAATAGTTCATTGTGAGTAAATTCTCCAAGACCACTAAAAAACAACATGTATGTGTCTATCCAGGTGAGTGTGTGAAATTCCTTGGTACAACCAGTGTTCTTAGGATCCTCCTCTCAAAAGGGAGTTAAGCACAAGGCAGTGTGAGCGGTTATTGATTGGGATGACCCCTAGTCATAACTGAGTAGCACCGGAGATATTTCCAGGATTGTATTTGTATCTGGGGGCTCTTTCGAGAGTTTCGAGCTTTGCTACCCTGCCCATATAGTCAATCCCACCTACGACTGTCCACCTGAGCATTGATTATATTGATGTGACCTTAGTGGCCTTACCTAGGATATCGAGGGGGTACTTTGCAAGGGTTATTCTACAGGTGTCCCAGCCAGGTTGGTGTCGGACAGCACAGTCACTTTACGCATTGAAGTTGAGGGTCACAATAATTGGTTACGTACCTCCGCTTGTTGTGTATGGCAATCTTAAGCCTCTCCTAGGCAAGACATACCTACTTCATTTGGGAGCTCAATTATCTTGCCCTTGATTGCTTGTATTTGGCTTTAGATTTTATTGGTGATTGCTCTGTGCACGATAGCTTGCCTAGGGTTTGCGTAGATAGAGAGTCTTTTCTATTTTTTGAGTCATTGTGGATTTAGGTGTGGCTCCTCTCCGTTCTCGTCATTTAGAAAGACTTCCACCTTCTACATCTCCTCCTCTTTTGGGAGAGAGAAATAGACAGTCTAGGAAGACCACTTCACACATTGATTTACACACCATGGGAGACCAAATAGAAGGTATTCCTGAACCACCTTCTCCCATTTAGGTGGAAGATGGGGAGTTTACTCCTACCTATGATCCTTTACCTGACTTGGCTAAGTTAGGTCCTATGATTTCTAAGATAGGAACCTCTTATGATAGGCCTACTCACTCTAGGGTTGATTCCCCATTGACGCGTCACCGGTATGGAATGCTGGAAGATGAAGAGACTCGTTTTGAACCCGCGAGCACTAGTTATGGTATGTCTGGTTTTCCCACACATGATTTGACATTTTATGTCGAATCTGACTTCGAGCCTAACACTATGCCTGGGGGCACTCTCATTCCTTACCATGCGGAGAGGTTTTGGAGCACTAGTCACATTGCACCTTCCATCCTGGCGGTGGAAGTTACATCTCATATTCCTCCTAGGTCTAGGGTTAGTGATCCCATTAGGATACCAGATCTGAGATGAGTGACTATAGGGAATAATACATATTTAATTACATAGATCCCTTTGTCCTCCATCCCTAGTTCTTTGAATGTTCACCCTCCACCTTATTCATGTGGTCCTTCGGGCTGGAACATTGCTACGAGTTATGTCTGTACTACGGTTACTAGACCTGTTGTGTCTCACCTTCATGCACCGCTCGTTGTTTTGGGAGGTCATGTTCATTCTTCTAGAGGTCACATTCCTACTTCCGGAATGTATATTCCTACTTCCAGAGTGTATGTTCCTACTTACGGAGTATCTCATGGGACATCTCATGTGATGACTTATGGACCTTATTATGGGACGCAATATGGACAGGGTTCTTCACCTTATGGGGGTGGGTATCAAAAACCTGCTTACTCTCCAAATTATGGCTTTGTAGCTCCAAATACTCAAGCTACACAACACTATGGTGCTTCCATGCCACCCTATATGGGTCAAACGGGAGGAGGGCACTATGGCCAAGGCCATGGTGGTAGTTAGACCTATTTGAATCAGAACTATTAGGGAGCAGTCCATCGACCTCATCATACTAGGCTCCCTTTCCTCACAACGTTGAATCTTCCTGACTTGTCGAGATTGATGAACAATCCTGTAGCTCATGACCCGGCTTGGCCGACTATCCCTACTAAGCTTCCCTCAGACATACCTAAGTTCCAGGCCAAACTGGGAGAGGATCCAAGCGAACACATTACTACCTTCCACCTATGGTGCTCTTCGAATTCCTTACACCAGGATTCCATCCGTTTAAGGCTATTTCAACACACCCTTACAGGGCCTGCCATGAAATGGTATATAGAGCTACCTAGGGGGGCCTTCGCTTTGTTCGATGACCTAGAGATGAATTTTCTTAACCACTTCCAGCTACCAGTGTGTTATGACATTGGTACTGAACTCTTGTCAACATTTTGGTAGGATAAATCCACACATATCTCAGATCATATCCAAGAGTGGCGTAGACAAAAGAGGTTAATTAAATCCTTTATATCGCTAGAATTCCTCCTCGAATGGTTCCTTAAGTCGTTATTGTCATATACAGCGAAGGATGTTTCTACATCCGGAGTGCAGAATGAGGAACAAGTGATTTTTAGGGTGTAGGAACTAGATTTGATTTATGCTCAGTCCGGTTTGTTATATGAGATCATTCCCAATGCTCCACGTTCTAGTTTCGACCCCAAAGTTAAACCTGGACCAAATGCTGATGGCATTGTGGGTTATGCGAGTGCTAAACCTGTGAATTCAGTTGCAAAACAAGTTAGTCAATTGTAAATAAACCAATCTACTTCGGGAAAAGCCACAGCTTCATCTCAACCTACCCAAACGGCGAGTGTACTTTTGGTGCAATCGTCGGACCAGAAGGGTAACCAACAGCCCGAATGGAATAATAAGAAGGGTAAGAATAATCGTGAGGGTGGGAATAGGAATGAGAATGCTAATAATGACAAGAACGCCCGTAATACTAGGGGGGACAAGCAAGATAAATGTAAGGTTAAATTCTCTTGCAAGTTGTGTAAGGACGATCACCTCACTTACTTGTGCCCTTGTATTGATGAAGCCTTGAAGTTCTTGGCACAGGGCCCAGCTGTGCTAACTAACCCTTTACCTCAAAATATGAACTCGAGGACCCATGATCAGTCTGGTGGTGATCAAGGTCTGCTAGAGGGTAGTGGTCATGGTTGCATTAACATGGTATGTGCTGCAAAATTTGTGACCCGTGTGAAAGATTATGGCTCATCACAACCCAGCCCAAGTAAGGAACCTGATCCACCAGGGTCTCCTTTGCGTATTGAGAAACCTGTGGATAAACCCGAAGTTGCACCTCGCATTCCTAAGGGATTCCTTAAGCATTCATGGCACAATCCTAATGCCCGAGCTGCCCAGAACTATTCAGTTGTCAAGGATTTGGGCCACACTCCTTGTGTGATTTCTTCCTTGGAATTGCTTCAGAGTTGTCCTTCGCAAAGGAAGGCTTTGCTTTCTGCCCTTGGTGTGAATGATGATGATTCTTCCTCCATGAATAAATTTGAAACCGCAGGACTTCATCCTCGCTTGCCTTACTATGTGTCTCTTTTGATTCACGTAGAATGTCTTAACATGACTGTCAAGTGCACTGTGATTGATGAAGGTTCTGTCGCTTCTGTGATGTCTTTATTGTGTTGGAAAGGTTTACTTTCCCCTGAGCTATCTAAATCAACGACCATGTTAACTGTGTTCGATGGGAGATCGTTTAGGCCACATGGCATCCTTCCTTCCCTTAAGGTCTATTTGGTAGGGAAGACCATTGCAATAGAGGTCGAGGTGGTTGATGCACCCCTTGACTACAATCTCTTACTGGGTAGGAATTGGATGTACAGTATGCAATCCGTTGCTTCTTCCCTTTTTTGCGTTGTATGTTTTCCATTCAACGGGAAGATAGTCACGATTGATCAAACATCATTCAAGAATCTGTTTGTTACCACATCGTTGGGAGCTTCGATCCCGATCGTTGAACACTCTCAGCCGACAACTGGGAGTGTGGGTGTAGGCATGTATCCATCCCTCATGGGAAGCTTTAGTTGTCCTACACCAATCCTTATGATAGGGTCTAGTTTCAGTGAGGCTTCAACATCTATGAGATTGGTGTCTTTTCACACAAGTCATATGGAATATCCTTGGATTCTTCTTACACCGAGTACTCCGAGTAAGCATATCATGATGGACGTGCCATTTCCTACAACTATGGTATCTTATCAAGCTAATCTTGAGTATGTTGCAAAGCCTAGTCCTTCCTCTTTGTGGATGGACGAGGAGGACCCTTATGTGCTGCCGGCTTGAGTAGTGTAGTATTCTCATGCACACGACTGCCTTGATAATGTTTTCCCTTCAGATGAAGCGATTATTGAGGCCATGTTAGGAGTTGAGCCACCATGGGAGGAACTCCATCATAGATCTTACTTTCTTCCCAAGCTTGACCACTTGGAGCATGAGGACTTTAGGGAAGTTCTTAGTGAGAGGGTTGGTAGTCCTATGGTTCCATTAAGCTCTCCTGGTCAAATGGCTGATGGAAACATGGCAAACATATCTTCAACTATTCCTATCAACATCTCTCGCGATCCTGGCAGGATAGAGAATATCTATATTGGGGTAGAATGTTCCCGTGCTGAGATTCAAGAATACACAGAGCTATTTAAAGAATTTCGTGATATCTTTGCTTGGTCTTTCGACGAAATTCCAGGTATCGACCCTCGTATTGTCGAACACAAGATTAAGACTTATCCCAATGCTAAGCTTGTTCGACAACGCTTGCGTGTGGTGAATCCTAGGAAAGCACCCGCGATTAAGGTAGAGATAGAGAAACTGTTGAAAGTCGGTTTTATCTATCCCATTCCCTTGATGGAGTGGGTTTTGAACCTCGTTCCGGTGGATAAGAATTAGGGAAAAATCCACATATGTACTGATTTCCGTGATTTGAATCGTGCCTGTCCTAAGGACAATTTTTCCACAACATTTATTGATCATATTTTGGATGAGTGTGCAGGTAGTGAGGTTTTTTCCTTTATGGATGACTTTTCCAGATATAATCAGATACAAATTAAACCTGAGGACCAACATAAGACCGCATTTATTTGTCCTTGGGGAACTTTTGCATATCAAAAAATGCCTTTCGGCCTTAAAAACACTGGAGCTACTTTTCAGTGGGCAATGACCTTTATCTTCCACGATCTCAAGTCAATTATCGAAGTATTTTTGGATGAACTTGCTGCTCATTCT
Source organism: Pseudotsuga menziesii (assembly GCA_001517045.1). Lineage (NCBI taxonomy): Eukaryota > Viridiplantae > Streptophyta > Pinopsida > Pinales > Pinaceae > Pseudotsuga > Pseudotsuga menziesii. The sequence continues at coordinate 38,796 of LPNX010946268.1, forward strand.
CATATGAGAATGCATAATTTCTATCACTTGAGATTGGTTTTCGAAAGATTTCAACATTATTTGGTCAAGTTAAATCCTCATAAGTGCATCTTTTGTGTGAAGTTAGGTCGCTTGTTAGGATGTAACGTTTCTAAAGAGGGTATAAGAGTCGACCCTTTGAAGGTTGAGGCAATACTTTAGTTGTCTCCCTCGAAGAATATTCGTCATCTTCAATGTTTGCAAGGCATGGCAAACTTCTTACGGAGATTTGTTGTCAATTTTTCCAATTTGACTAGAGGCTTCATGCACCTTTTGAAGAAGGAAACCCCCTTTTATTGGGATGAGCGAGCCCAAGAGTCCTTCGTTGCACTCAAGCGAGCCCTAGCATTGTCCCTAGTGATTAGTCCCCTAGACTATAGCCGTGATTTTCTACTTTATGTGGCCATGTCCATGGAGATGATTGGTATGGTTTTGGTTCAAGAGGATGAGGAGCTCCAAGAGCATGTCATATACTATCTGAGCTGGAACCTCATTGATGCAGAGATTCATTATTCTCATGTTGAGAAGCTTTCTTTAGCCATTGTACATGCAGTTCAATGGTTGAGACATTATATTTTCCTTCGCCAGACCTTGGTTGTAGCCCATGTCAATCCATTTCAATTCATCCTTACCCAAAGGATGATTGGGGGAAAATATAATAAATGGATTGTCATCCTGTAAGAGTTCGATCTCAATTTTGTTTCAGTAAAATTGAAGAAGTCGCTAATTCTTGTAGAGCTTACATCGGATTTTTCGAGTGAGCCCGAGGAGTTGGTGTGTGAAGATACGTTTGTTGATGACCATATCTTCTTAATATCAACTTTAGACCCATGGTATCGGGATATCATTATATATTTACAAACATTGAGGGTCCCTACTCACCTCTCACAAGATGAACGATGACAATTACGTCACGTGTCTAAGAATTACCTCATAGTGGATAACACTTTGTACCACCATGGGGTAGATTCCATTTTACGACGTTGTTTAACTCATGAAGAGGCTGATGTAGTGCTGAATGATTGCCATGGAGGGGCATGTGGTGGTCATTTATCTGGGCTTTCTACAACCCAAAAAATATTAAGAGCGGGTTATTTCTGGCCGTCAATATTTAAGGATTGTGTAGATGTGGTCAAGAGGTGCCACCCTTGCCAGGTGTTTGCATGCAATATGCGCTCGAAACCTGCCCTATTACATCCCATCATCACCGCTAGTCCCTTCACTAAGTGGAGGCTTGATTTTATGGATTGCAAACTAGCTTTAGCTGGGGGGACATCATCATATCATAGTGGCTGTTGATTACTACACGAAATGGGTTGAGGCTATGCCTACAGTTAAATCCAATGGTGAGACAGCTGCACACTTCATATTCAACTAGATTATTACTCGGTTTGGGATTTCGAAAGAGCTTGTCACTGACCATGGCTTGCACTTTCAAAATCGTATGATGGAAGAGTTGGCATCAAAGTTAGGGTACAAACAAGAGCATTCCTCCTCTTACTACCCTCAGGCGAATGGACAGGTAGAAGCAGTGAATAAATCACTCAAACCCATTCTCCAACGAACCATCACATAGAGCAAGAATAATTGGCACATCATGTTATATCCTGCTTTGTGGGCATATAGAATCGCTATTAATACTTCCATGGGTTTTTATCCATATCAACTTGTACATGGAGTGGAGTCGATATTGCCGATTGAATGCAAGATTCCTTCTTTGAAGCTAGCCATAGAACTCTTACCAGACACTTCACCATTGGAGGAGCGTTTGGTCCACCTTGAACAACTTGATGAGCAGCATCGAGATGCCTGGGTGGCTCTAGAAGTAAATAAACGTCGTGTAAAGGTCTAGTACGATAAGTCTGTCTGTCCAAGGAGGTTTAGTGAGGGAGAATTGGTCCTTTTGTGGGATCAACCGAAAGAACCCTTGGGGGTAGGAAATTTTAACCCCATGTGGTGTGGTCCTTATGTCATCAAACATGTGTTAGAGAAGGGTGCTTATGAGTTAGTGGATTATGAGGGAATAGCCTTGGTGGAGCCTAGAAATGGGCTCTATCTTAAGAAGTACTATGCATGATTTTTTCATCCAATGCTGGTTATTGTATATTATTGTACATTTTTTCATAGTTAGGTCTTTTTCTTATCGTGATCGGGTTTGTGATTAGTTTCTGTTTCTTTTGGAAGATGTCAATGGAATCTTCTACCCACATAGGATTCGCGGATGGTACGAGCCATCACACTCAACACTCAGCCTTTGTTGCTTGGGTGATTTATACTCCTATGGGTCAGGTACTGTCTTCAGGAGGCGTATATCTATGGCCATCTTCCAACAATGTTGCTGAATATAGTTCCATTATTGAGCTTCTACGGGATGCCATTTCACATGGTCTTCTCTCTCTTGAGGTACGTCTTGAATCGGAGTTAGTAGTGTTATAGCTTAATGGTTTGTACCATGTTAGAGATCCAACGTTATTAAGGAGATTCTTACGTGTGAGATTATTAGAATGACAATTTGACAATATAACATACATACATATTTCAAGAATTAATAATCAAGTTTCTGACTCATATGCTAACTACCTGTTAGATTGGAATTTGTTTCATACACAATAAATTAATCACAAACACAAATTTTTACACCTATAAATAAATAAACCGATCACCATAATTTTTTTTATATAACATCCAAAATGTGGTAATACATAGTGTCATGATACAAAAATGGGGCTCTTGTGCCACCAAGATATAATACACGGTAATACAAAATGTATGACTCCCATGTATCTAATCCTGTGGAGGAGGAGGGGGTTTGTGATCATGGAAGGTCACCACGGCTCTAGCTAGCCATCGAACTAATCGCACCCATGCTCATGGTACACCCACCACCTGGAGCTGCATAACCTCAGGCAAGTCTTCAACTTGCGCTATGGGAACTCTTTGAGTCAGTCTCACAAAGTTGGTATGAATGCTCTAGAGCATCCGCTCCGCATCCACATCTATGATATCATCTCCTCTTCCCCTTCGTCTGTGATGAGGGAAGCCTTCAGACCGTCGTGGTCCCACATCTGCATGCAAATGGTAGATGTCACTATGTATTGTCTCCCAAAAAGATGTCTTTTGATTCCATATAATCAGAAAACACAAAAAAATCAAATAACTCAAAAACTTAAAAAGAGGGTCAAGATTCATTACCTATGTCACCGTATGTCAATCCTGGTGGTAGCGGCATGTCCGGGTCCCCCCATAGGGGTAGTCATCGATGGAAACTATATGTCGTTGCCACCATGGAAAAAAATCAGTTGGATAGGGGTTGGCCACCCTACCTCCCCACAGTCTACGCATCGCATCTTCCCAACGCCGTTGGGCCGGATCTTGAACCCCGTGAAGAGGAGCGTCAACTCTAGGGCTCAACCCTGGAACACGCTCAAAGAAAAACATGCTCAATATGTTGTTGAACCTGAGGTTCCACACTCTGCCCATCTTACACTCACTGAGCTGATGTTTCATGTTGCTCAGTAGCGTAGTGCTCTAGTCATAGATTGTGGGTCTCATACACTCCACTGCATAAAACATCAGAGGCCGCATGGCTTGGTGGAGTGAAGCCAAGCCTGCTATCTTACCCAATGTCAGTAGTATGGCCTTTAGGCCCAGCACCTGTATAGAGTTGGTGGGGATCTGACTCCCTACCTTCTCTGTGTTTGGATAACAGTACACTACAATGTAATCCTCGATAGTTAGGCCACCTCCAGGCCCACTGCGAGAATGAAGGTTCACTACTTTCCCCCGTTGGGAAAGTCCAGTAATGAAGTATATGTCCTCCACCTCTATAGTGAGGGACATCCCATCTATATGGAAGGACTCAGAGTCTGGATCCTAGTAATCCATCAGCATCTGCAATAGTCTTGGTTTGGCCCTTAAACCACCAAGACACCAAAACTTATAGATTCCACATGCACGCAGCACTTGTTGAGCCATTAGATTGGCCCTTACTGCCTTCTGTACATCACCATGTTCATGCTCTCTCCATTCTAGGACCATCCTGCACAAAAAATTGCAAATTTTCTTATTAGATTACTTGAAAAACCTTATGCGTAGCCCCATACGTCACTGTTTTCCAAACAACCTCATATGTACATGACTGTGAGGGCATTTTCCACGTATATCCAGCCCTATATGTGGAAAACCCCTCTATTTCTATGTGGATCCTAGCGCCTTTTTTAGAATGGCCTAGAAAACTCAAATGACCATGGAATTTGATAAAAATTGCATTGAAATGGAAGAGAGGAGCATGGGTAAGTACCTGGAAGAAACGGTAGTGGATTCCACTGGCTAGATCTCCTGGAATTAGCTGTTGAAACTCTGAGCTCAATTGGGTAAAAATTTCAAATGTTTTATAATGTTTTGAACTGTTTACTATTTATAGAAATTTTTCAATTTTTTGAAAATTTTTACCCCCTTTCCTATAGTTTGGACCATTTCTATTCGTTTTAAACCGTTTTTGACCAAATTCATGATGTAGGAAACCTTTTCGAGTGTCGTTTCAGCCGTTGGATTGATCTATTCATGTCGATCTCAGGTATCATGTCTAAACTAGCATATAGGTTAGGTTTCATCACCATTTTCATTTTGCATGACCTTATGATCATTTCATCATAACCATAGGTACAAACCCACTTTATCATGTCATGGAACCTTCTTGTTGTTGTAGAAGTGGCATGGTATGAGTGGTAGAGCTTGACCTTACATGGGTACCCTAGTTAGTGCCTTATCTTCCTTTGGTGTCCATGCTGACGTTTTCTCCTTTAGGGTGTGGGAGTCTGTTGTATAGTACTGCCATGACATTTCGCAAGAGCCTCATACTCCTCTTGATCTTTTGCTAGCCTATTTCCCTCAGGACTCCCTTATGTCAAGTTGTAATTGCATTATCATGAGCTTTTTCTGCCTTATTGAGCTTTATGCCAGCTTCCCTGACATTTCATTTCAGCCATATAGCTCGAGCTTGTCTCATGTCTAGCCATGCAGAGCCATTTTATATATCCTTTGCAGCTTGATTCCCTTTTTTACCAGGAGGAGATTTTCCCTCGAGTGTCGATATCCTACACATGTATCCTTGTATTGAGCATAGGTATGTTCCACTGCTTGGAACTAGTTTGTTTGCCCCTATGACACTCGTCTCCTCCTAGTCTATAACTATAAAGTAGTTTTATTAAATCTTTTTAAATATTTGAAAAAGTCCAAAAAAATTAAAAAAACCAAAAATCCAAACAAGGAAAGATGCTATCTTTGGCAGCTGTCGAGTCGTGTCGCCTTCGAATAGAGCACTGTATATCACATCCATTGGTTGGGTTTATAGTTTGACTTTAGGAGCTGTACTTGTTTATCTGAGTTTATCTCCACTTACTGGTTAAGCTTCCAGTCCCCATGGAGCCTTTGTCGATACCTCCTGTGTCGCAGAGATGTCCTAGTTTGTATATCGAGTCTATGCTTCCTTTCTTCAGTCACCATATGCCGTTATGATCTTGTTTGAAGGAAGTTGAAACCTGAGTCAGCCATTCCTTAGTTATCTTGACTTTGCATGTCGGCCATTCCTGGTACAGTTACTAGTTCATGCACCTTATGATCGAGTCCTTCCACATTGTACAGCTTTGCTGAGTACCTCGTGTTGAATGATGGGGGATGCCTTAATTCCCTCCTTCCAATGGATTTCATCCCATTGAATTTAGATCATTTATTCTGGGATCGGAATCTAGAGTCATTTTGAGTGCCTTGAGACTTGTAGTCATTAGTGGTAGGTTCTCTCACCATCGACAGTCTTTGGGAATACATCAATGTCCTCTGATCGATGGATCCTCTCAAGTGTTCGACCTCAACACATTTATTCACACTTGTTAGTTTGCACTCTAGTACCTTGATTCCCATTTTCATTATCGGTGGGTGATCTCGCGTTTGTTAATGATATACATCAATGACCGGTAATTAGACGATGGACTATTATTTTCGACCTCAACACCTATATTCACATAGTAGGACATGTACTCGTAGTGGTTTGTGTAGAAGACCTTCCAGATTGGTGGCATCTCTTATATGATACCTCCTTGATCATGGCAATGTTCATGAGATTTCAGCTCTCGTGACTTTATCCAGTATATGTCAGACATTTCCAGCCATTATGGAGATCTTGATCGATTATATATCTTCATCCATTATGGATATCATGGTCCTTTGTATATCTTCATCATGGAGATTCTGATCTATGTATATTGTATGTGGCAATGACCGCTTATGTGATATCTTGTATCATTCATATTCATGGCCATTGTACTCTTATGTATCTGGGGCTGCTATATGTATTTGCGGTTATGTGCAGAGTTGTATCATTGCACTATTATTATTGGGTGGCTGGTCTTCCATTTGGGATCCTTCATCACTCCACTTCTGGGATGGACTTATAATGTATTTCGGCCATCGTATGACCCCTCTGACCTCACACATTAGGGGGCATCTGTTATAGCTGATTTTACCACTCCAGGTGAATCACATTTGTATGGCCTTCCCCGATACCTCTGCAGACTCCTTAGACCCCTTGGACCATTTTTTGTCCTTTGATGTTTCCTTGACCATCCCTAAAAACATGTGAAAATCCATATACGCGACTTTTAAACCCCTAATCGCGTATATACGTGGGTTTGACCTCTAAAACCGCGTACATCAGGATGTGTACAAAATCCAAATCCTTTTGGAGTTTTCCTTGACATGGATCCGACTCACTTGACTCCTGGCCTTCCCTATGCCTTGAGATCTCTCGGATTCGACCTTTCATTACCCCTTTGAAAAGCTATATAAGGAACTCTATGGTACATTGAAGGCATATGAGAGAATTGAGAGAAAAGAAACTATAGTCCATTGTTCTCGGAACTTTGTCCCTTGGAGCACTTTTGTGTTCTTCCCAAGCTTGCCTTTTGCTTGTGTTCTTGCTATCGAGAGATGGAGGATTGAGGTGGTGGAGGCCCAAGTGGGGGATTCAGTTTCTCTGGTTCACAGACGTGCCGACAGAGGTTGTATTTATTGTAATCTCTGATTTCATATTAATAGAAATATCTTTTCCTGTCCAATAATGTATGTTTGAATGAATATTTCATCCATGGGTGCTTTCAAATGTTTATACATTGATTGATTATATATGCTAGAATAGATCTAACAACAATATATATAGTATGCTTGTATTGTTTACTTGTTGTTGAGGAAGTAATCTATCAATTCAAGCTAAAGTTGGAAAGCTCAACAAGGATCTACTTCAACCATCCGGAATAAGGTACGAGGTCTGATCCTTTAGTGTTAGATATTTAATGTCTATTGTATATTGGAAATGATTGATTTATGGAGTCAAGATGTCTGTTGTGGTAACCCAAGCCATAGGAATTTCTCTCCATAACACTTTTCCTTATTATTTGCTGTCTGAATCTTTCTATTTAATGATAATTTTAGACCCTAAGTCTTACTACCATTCTCGGAAGGATCCGAGATGGCAAGTTTCCATGGATGAAGAGATGAATTCTCTTCAAAAAAACACTACCTGGGAGCTAGTTTCTCTTCCTCCTGGGAGAAAATTGGCTCAATGTAAGTGGGTGTTTTGGACTAAGGTTTCTTCTGATGGAAGTGCCTAAAAATATAAGGCAAGGCTGGTAGCAAAATTTTTCTCCCAGGTCAAAGGTGTGGACTACCATGATACTTTTGCACCGGTTGCAAAAATGGACTCCATCCACCTAGTTTTGGCGATTTCTATATCTAAGCATTGGGAAGTGCATCATATGGATGTTAAGTCTTCCTTTTTGCATGGAGATATTCATGAGGAGATATACATGAAGCATCCCGAGGGCTATATTTCTGATCCATGTTTGTTTTGCAAACTAAAGAAGTTACTATACGGGTTAAAACAGACCCCAAGAGAGTGGTATTCCAAGATGGATGCCTTCCTTCTCTAGCAAAAATTCCAAAGGTGTAAATCAGATCTGAATGTTTATATACAGAAATTTGATGGTAATTTGATTATTATTGTTTTATATGTTGATGAATTACTGATTACATGTAGCACAGTTACTTCTATTTCAGTCATCAAAACTGCTCTCCACAATGCATTTGAAATGAGCGATTTGGGGCTCTTGAAGCAATTTCTGGGGCTCGTAATTGAGCAAAATTTTGATGGGATAATGGTCACTTAGTAAAAATACATATTATACCTATTATTCAAGTTTAAAATGGCTGAATTTAAGGCTGCTCCATTCCGTTTCCTTTCAGGGATCAGCCTTGAAGAAGGAAAAAGCACACCTCACATGGACTGCACTATTTATCGACAACTGATAGGTAGCTTTCTCTACTTGACTCATTCTTAGCCTGATATCTATTATTCCTTGAATGATGTGTCAATATACATGCAGCAGCCTCATGGTATTCATTGGAAGGAAGCCTAGAGGATCCTCCAATATATTCAGGGAACCAGGACCTACGACATTCACTATGCTATAGACTCTAAGCTAGAGCTTATTGTTACACAGATTCTCATTGGGTGGGTGATTCTATTGGTTTGAAGTCTACTTCTGGATATGTATTCATGTTTGGTGGTGGCCCCATTTATTGGTCTAGAAAAAGCAGGCCTCCATAGCATTGTCTTCAGCAGAGGCCGAGTACCAAGGAGCGGTGAATGCTTACATCCAAGCTGTTTGGTTTCAATGAATTATTTCATAGTTTGATCTTGGTAGTACTTTGTCTACACTACTATTTTGTGACAATCAAAGTGCTATTAATATATCCATAGATCCAGTTACCAGGAAGAGGACCAAGCATGTATAGATACATATGCACTATATCATGGAATTAGTGCATGATAGGACCATGATTTTGAAATACTACCCTATTGATGAGTAGATTGTACACATCTTCACCAAGATATTTTCAGAAAATAAGTTCACTTAACTCCATTCATGATTGGGGGTGAGTTCATCAGGGTGATCAGACTACTTTCAGTGTTTAGCTTGAAGGGGGTTTTCCCACTGGATTTTCCCTATTTTCCTCACTTAGATTTATTTTTGAACATTGTTTGAGTCACATTATTGTACAAGGTGACCTATGGCATTTGTTTCTAGGGCCCTATCATTTCATGCACTTTATGTTTCTACTTCTCCTGAGTATAACTTAAGGGGCGGTGTTGGGGACATTTACCAACTGTCCACACTTAATTTGGTCAATTTGGCCTTGTTAAACCACTATCCTAAGTTTTATTGACTTAATCAAAATTAGATGAGCACACCCACACCTACCTTCAGTCAAGGATTCCAACTAAGCCTTCTTCTTCATTCGGGGAAGATAACTGGGCTTCCTCCTTCAAAAAAGGAGCACTCCGGGAGTGATCTGAGTGTCATAAATGGACCTAATTGCTAATTGATGGTTACAATTAGTTAAAATAAGTGTTGAAGGCACCTCCACTGATTATATTGATTATTTTTATTAATATTTATGAACTAGAGTCAACAGGGGAGCCTTTAACCACCTCTGATGACCAGTTTGACTTCAGTTAACCTCATCGGGGTTCATTGGAGTTAATGATACACTACCACTTGTTGTTTGGAATGCATTGACATGTGCTTGAGCTAATTTTAGTTAGACTCAGTCATCCATTGAACTCTGACTTCAGTTAGGACTCAGTTGAGTCAATCAGGACTTGATCACTTGGTTAACTAAGTGTGTTTACTATGGCTTACAGTCAATCAAGCTACACGCATTCATTTAATTCGAAGGACCTCCTTGGGAATTCAAATTGTATTGGAATTCATGCACCTTGCATGACCATTGTATTGTATTATTCATTATTCGTTTATTATATAGAGTTACTACTTCCATTGCAACACCATTATGCCAATTTTATGCTTAATTGTCTGAATTATTTGTGAGACTGTGTTTTTAGTCCCTAGATCACTGTGACAGATTAATACTTCTATGGATTAAAAATTCCAAAGGAGCGTCATATTCTCCTAAATTTGGATACTTGGTGATCATAGAGGAAGAAATTGCTTCTTTGTCGGCTTGGTGGTGTCACAGCATTTGGAAGCTTTCATGTCCCCTAAAAAGTAAGATTTTCTTTTCGGTCGTTCTTGTTAGTAAAGTCCCAGTATGGGATATTTTGATTCACATATTCTTTATTGGAACTAGAAGATGTCCTTTATGTGAAATGGAATCCAAGTCTATTTTTCATCTTTTTATGTGTTGTCCTTATTCCTGTGAAGTGTGAAGTCGTGTTTCTATCCTTGTAGGATGCCCTCTTGTTTGGATCAGTATTGATTTTAATATTGCATAGCTCTCTTGTTCTCATAACATTTATTTTCCTTTATGTGCAACTCTACCTACACTCACTCCTTATTCCAAAATAAGGTATTTTTTGATGAAGTCCTTATTCCATCTCAAGCTTTTTTTTGTAGATGCTTTGACAATTTTAAAGTGTTCCATTTGTCGGACTATATTAAACCTACACATTCCATTGTTTCTCCTCTTGTGGATGTATCCTACCCTTGGGATTTTCTGGATGGTGCTTCTCAAGGTAGGCCTTGGGTCGGAGGCGCTGGAGGGATTATTCATCTATCCATCACTTTCTCTATACATCTCGTGGTTGGTTTGGGTGATGTATTGAACAACTTTGCTGAATTTGCTTCTTTTCTCATCCGTATGAGGATCTCTCTTTCTTATGGGGTGGAGCAACTTCAAATTTTTAGAGATTCCAAGTTGGTGGTCGATTTTCTCAAACTGAGTAAGCCTCCTTGGGACATTTTTCTTCTTCCTTTATATGAGGATATTGACAGGGTTAGGCTCCACTTTCAATGAATTTCTTTTTCAGCATATTTTTAGTGAAACAAACTCTGCGGCTGGCCTACTTTCTAAGAAAATCCTTCTTCTGTCGGTTGGTATTATTGACAAATTGGAGTTGTCTGATGGCTCCTTGATACTGTTGGGTCGTTGCTGCTTCTAGATCCTTTATATGTTTTGACTATGTGACATAGAAGATCTGTATTATCAATTTTTATATGGTTATCTTGATAGGTTTTTGCTCAATAAATTCATTTATAGTAGGCTTCATGTACATAACATTATCCTGAAATGTATGACCTAGAGGTATTTTGAACTATATGGTTTTATCTAATAGAAAGTTGTGATAATTTTCTTGGAAAAAAACATGAAGATTTTTTGCTCGTTAATTTTTATTTTGACCAAATTAAGAATTTAATATTAAAGGATGTACAAAGTAAATTAATAGTAGTAAGGATTTTTATAATTTAGTATATTATCATAAAAGTAAAACTAAAAATTAATGTATGTAATAATAATAAATTTAAATTAGAAAACAAGTTAAAAAAACATAGATCTATTTTAAAGTTTAATATATCAAATACCTAAAAAAATGATATATTTTCGTGTTTAATAAAGCCCACATATTTCAACATGGTCATTCAATAGCAAAGGATGTATTGTCAAATAATTTAAAAAAAATACACAAACTTGTAAAATTCGTTCTTCCAAGATCGCATTGTAAGGAATACCAGACCGTAAGGAAGGTTCACATGAAGTGTGTCACAAATTGCTTCCTATTTCTAAGTGCAAACCCTAACCTTGAAGGCCTATTCACCTTACCTCTCGAGGACAAATATGTAAATATATTAAGCTACAAAGGCATAGAACACAACATCTATGGTATTGGGGAAGACATTGCGAAGTTGTATTAAAAATCCATTAACAACTGGTGAAGCTATAGGAAAGGTGATTCACATCACAACTCTTGGAAAATATGTCTTTTATCCTCATTTTTAACATATTTATTCTCTCCCTCTATCTTTTTCTATACTTTGGAAGGACCCCAAGCTCAACAATGAGTCCAATTTTTCTCAGTTTTGTTGTAAGAAATATCGTGCAATCAAATAGCTTATCAATATTCAAAATCCAATTCACTGTATATTTGATTTTAAATCATGATTTTTTTTACATGTTTTCTCAAAACCTTAAAGAAGATGGAAAAATTTTAGAGATAAAAAATCGGATACAAATACACAGGAAACTAACACTCTAAGTTTTTAGTAAAACCTTAAATAAAAGGCATAAAAATAGAAACCTTTGAAATTCCCATGGAAGCAGTCGTTCCCAATATTGCCTTGTAACGTGAAATAGAGAACATTTCGCCCCTCTCACACAATATCATAACCTTCTTGGATAAACTCGCACAGTAAACACTACAAAAATTAGTTAACAGTGTAAGTCTAGATGAAACATGTATCGATACAATAGAATGAAAATAAAACACAATATAGTTGTGCTTTTCAAAAATCCTATCTCACACCGATTTAAAAGAATTTAATGGCAAAAGCACAATACATTGCTCAAATGTTTCTTACGTTTTTTAAAAATTTGTCATCCTTGAATGGTAGGAGAGTAGATTTGCATGGACATTTTCATGAATTGGATAAACAATATTGCATAAAATAAAATAATTTCTTACATAAATAGCGCCAGTACGACCAGTCATTCGGTATGAGTCCATTATCCTGCTTCATTTGTAAATCAATTTCAAAGATGAGAGAAGTTAATTGAATCATGTAAACATTTACATAAACAACACAAGAAAATGAAAATGAAATTGTTGTAAGAAAAACTCACCAAATTCTATTTGGAACTCCTTCTCTCTTTATATGGAGGCACCCTTTCTTTGGAGATGTATTGAAGATTGACTGATAGCAACAGGGGAGGTAGGAGCCAAAAAATTGAAAATGTGGAGGTGTTTTCCAAATTGGATACTGATACAAAACTCTCTTGTAAATTGCAACATTAAAATTATAAATTGAAATAGTAACATCTAGATAATGCAATTTTAAGAATTAACTGATTGCAGTTTTTATATTTGTATATCATAGTTTTAGAAATTTTGTATCCAAGTTGTAATTTCAATTTCAAGGAAATGAAATTCGAACAATTTACAAATTGAACAATAAAATGATTGAGGAGAAATTTCAATTTTGGCAAGTGCAAATTTGAAATTTCAAATAGTTATATGATTGACAAGAAAAGTGCAATTTCAACCATTAAGAAAAAGTAATTACGGTGATCAAGGTTGATTTCAATTAGTTATATGATTGAGGAGAAAAGTGCAATTTACAAATTTGGCATCCAGAAATTACAATTTCAACAATTAATTGATTTGAACTTTTGATCCAAATTACAATTTCAAGTTAAGGAAATTGCAATTTTGAAATACAAAAATAAATTTGGGGTTTTGAAAACTACAAATTCACAATTTTAACAATTAGATGATTTAAGAGAAATTATAATTATTTTAAAGAAAAATGATTTTCTATAGTTGTTAAATTGCATTTTAGCGATCAAGAATTACAATTTTAACACCTAATAAAATGTTTAAGGGTGTGTGCAAACTAATCTGAGTTTCTTTTGACACGTTAGATGCAATAGAAAACTGGAAAAAAATCCATCCATCAAATTACATGGATATTTTGAGACACTTACACAATGGATATTGCAATGACTAAAAAAATAAAATGTAGGAAATTGAATGACGTTTCCAAATATATGATTTTTTTCTATTGAAAATGTTCTTAACTATATACAATTAGATCCTTTTTTAACATAGACTTTTTAATTTTTTGGACAAATTATAAGGTATATGTTTTTGTGGGTGCATCCATTGAATGCCTAAATGATGGAATAAACTTACGAAAATTGGTAGACATATACAGAACAGATAGTACTAGTACACGAATATGTTTCCAAAAATGTATTTTTTTTAAATTATCCAAGAGATCAAACCTCGAAAACAGTATGTCAATTACGGGTGTAGAGTTTGAATTTCTTAATGCAATTATTTGGAAATGGTTTTTTTATAGCATGTAGAAGTCGGTGTTCTTTAGTGCACCATATAATTGTTTTTCACAATGGTTGTGAAATGAAATAGTTATGGACAAAACACTAACATTGTATTTTTTGAGTTGCGAAGAGATGACACAAGATAAATAAGAAAAAAATAGGAAAAATATATATTCTTGTTAAAAATTACATATTTGGAATCTACAAAAAAAACCATACAAGTTTCTAAAATTTCATAAAAAATTGAGGTGTGCAACATACTGTAACTAATGGCTAAATGCGAGTATAGTGAAAATTTGGATATAATGCTCAATTAGCCATGGTTTATCATACTCTAAGGCACAGGCATGATGAATCCAAAGAAAAGTTCAAAGCAGACACATAGGCACAAGGATTCCATGCTAGCATGGGTGAAGGATCACCCAGAGTGGCACTAAACGTGCTCCTATTTAGTTTTAATTCAAATTTGTGTTTCTACCAATGATAAACATGCATGCATTATATTATTCCAAAACGCACACGGGTTTTATAAGACTATAATGTGTGTGCATTTGGGAAGCCTATACCTTTACATTTTCCTACTTTTCCAATTATAACAATATTTTCACTATTTTATGTCCCCCCTTCCACCCCCCTCTTCCCCGTAGCTCTTGCTAACCCCC
>LPNX010946268.1:60103-96567 GCA_001517045.1 Pseudotsuga menziesii
TAACTCATACTATCCCCTTCTCTTCCTCCCAAACTCTTACTTGTACTCATACTGAGCCCTTCCTTCCCCCTTCTCCTCGCTCTTCCTCCCCTAACTCTTTCAAACCCCTTCTCCACTCTCTCTCACTCCCCAACTCATCCAACTACCTCTAACCCCCACCCCGATATATATTCCCCAACACCCCTGCTCTCCCTCTCCATCTATCCCTCACACAAATAGAGACACCTACACACATCCATAGGTCACACAATACCACTAAGACCCCCCTATGCTCTCTCTCTCTCTCTCTCACACACACGCACATCACTATATCTCCCTTTACCACTAAAAAACCCCTTCCTCTCTCAATCTCTCCCACCAATATTCCCCCTAACTCATACTAATCCCCGCTCTTCCCCCCAACTATTACTTGTACTCATACCAACCCCTACCCCCCCATCTCTCTCTCCCCTATAACTCTTTCAAACCCATTATCCACTCTCTCTAACTCCCCAACTCATCCAACTACCTCTAACTCCCACCCCCATATCTATTCCCACCCCCTCTCTCTCTCCATTTCTCCCTCACACACATAGAGACACCAAAACACATCCACAGGTCACTCCATACCACTAAGACCCCCCGTCCTCTCTCTCTCTCTCTCTCTCTCTCTCTCACACATCCCTATGTACTATACTACCACCAACACCCCCCCTCCTCTCTCTCTCTCTCCCCAACTATTTCTAACCCTATCTCCACTCTCTCTCACTCCCTAACTCATCCAATTATATCTAACACCCACCCCCATATCTATTCCCCAACCCCCTCTCTCTATCACACACATAGAGACACCCAGACAAATCCATAGGTCACCCCATACCACTAAGACCCCTCCTCCTCTCTCTCCCTCTCTCTCTCTCTCTCTCTCTCTCTTTGTGTGTGTGTGTGTGTGTGTCCCACCTCTTCTCATCCAACTACACCTAACACCAAATCCCTCTCCTCTCCCTCTCTCTATGTCTTCCCCATCTTCTCATCCAACTACACCTAACCCCAACTCTCCCTCCTCTCCCTCTCTCTCTCTTTCTCACACACATCCCTTACATTTTTAAAACAATATAGTCAGGTTGAAGAGAGGGGGAGTGTTAAGGGGATAGTACTTAGGAGTGCTTGTTAATCCCCCCTAAACATTGAATAATCCCTTAGTCATAGAACTACCTTCTTAAATGATCTTGAGCTCTATAAGAGAGTAATGCGTATGCATTATATATGGTAAAAACGTGGACAATTTTTTGTTTATAATAGCACATGCATGTTATTTCTCACTATAAATAGCAACAAACCCTGTCTGAGAAACACTCTATCATATTTCAAGCATTTTTCACAGTCCGCACGCAATTTTGCGTTGTAATCAGTGTGTTCATTCTCTTCTTCACCAGATTATCACAGAAAATTTTGATTTTGACATTAACCATATCCATCACAAGTGTCTAAGGATTTTATGGAGCATGGTATACATTAAGGAGAAATAAGGAAAGAACTGAACAAGAAATAAACCAAGCTTAGGGAATCTTCCATTGAGGAGCACCATAGATCATCTCCACCATTGTTTTCTTGCAATTGAGGAGCTAGCTTAAAAAAAAAAATAGCTTGATCATTGTGCTGGAGTATGTAGACACAATTGAGGAAGAACGAAACCAATCTTGGTGAATCTCTCATTGAGGATCACCA
Organism: Pseudotsuga menziesii; assembly: GCA_001517045.1. Lineage (NCBI taxonomy): Eukaryota > Viridiplantae > Streptophyta > Pinopsida > Pinales > Pinaceae > Pseudotsuga > Pseudotsuga menziesii. Next base: position 61,811 of record LPNX010946268.1, read on the forward strand.
TAGAGAATCTTCACCATTGTTTTTCTTACAATTAAGCAGCTAGCAAAGGTAACATTACTCCCAATATTCCCGATAACTTGAGTATCTAGGCACAATTGATCAAGAAAGAAACCAATCTTGGGGAGTATCGAATTGAGGAGCACCATAAATAATCTCTACCATTGTTTTTATTTCAATTGAGGAGCTATCAAAGGAAACATTCCTCCCAATCTTCCACCTAACTTGAGTATCTAGAAGCAATTGAGAAGGGGTGAAACCAAGATTCGGTAGTCTCCCATTGAGGAGCACCATAGAGAATCTCCACCATTTTTTTTTCTTGCATTTGAGGAGCATCAAAGGAAAATTTTCATTGGTCGTTGTGGTGGAGTATCTAGACACAATTGTGCAAGAAAGAAACGAAGACTGGGAAATATCCCTTTGAGGAGCACCATATATCATTCATCATTGTGGTGATGGAAAATTCACGCAATCGAGAAAGAAAATCGGCAAGGAATATGATACCCAATGAAATCCTTGAATAAATTAGAGAAAAGAAAAGAAATTACAAGACCCATCGAAGATGCTCTATGGACACTCAACCAATTCTGATTGTAGAGGATGCCACAGTTATTCCTGCCAATCCACAAAAAGAAATACAAAATCATTTGCTCGAGGGGCCTTTGGTCTCCATTGATCAAGGAGTAAAACATAGGTGCACATCAAGGCCACCTGAAACCTGTCACGTCCGCACCCCTCTACTCGACAAAGAGGATGCAACTAACAACAAACTGTCTAGGAAAACTAGCCCATGAATGTAATAATAAAAATTTCATTAAATAAAAACATACACACATGCATAATTATCATAATATAGCGAAAGCAAAATACATCTGGTTCAAACATTCACCGCATCTAACATGTTCATTATTTTCATTAAGCAACAATTACAAATTACAAAGATGAGATAGACAAGAATACTTATCTTAACAGAAAGATTTGTCCTGCAACCAACTACGTTCTTGCAATGTTCCACCCAACCATAGGCAAGTGTGCTCATCAATATCTCAGTAACACTACCACCCTCAAGATGGATGATGATTTCCACAAGGAATAACAGAACACTAGCAGGCTCACACGTAGCCAACGATACACAAAAATCAACCAATCCAACACAGTTGGGTTTATCAGGCTATATAGGAGCTGTAAAGGCTGACTGCTAAGCTAGTGAGCTCAATCAAGATCCATGGAGACCTACACCAGATCTAGCCTGAATTCTAAAACATCCACACACCCAACACAAGGAAGCATCCCCTTCTCTGCTACGCAGTCCCTTAAACCATGCATTCCCTTCCAAGTGCTATTCAGGGTGTGCAAATAAGAAATCCAACCCTCTAGCTCTGTCCGTGAGGTTCCTTCTTCCACTAGGTTTATCAAGCTAGCTCAAACCCCAGTTCGACTCCAAAAACAACTCAAATCAAAACAACAGAGGAATACATAGTAAGATACATAGTTCTAGATTGGGGAAAAACAGTTTGGAAACCAAAACAAATTACCAAGAAGGGCAAGAACAACCCCTAACAACAGATTCGATTTCCCAGGGACACTTTTGACGTAACGTGGCCAAAAAAGAATCAATCACCTAGAAAATCATGGGTCTCTCATCCCACACACTAGCTTCACCAAAAACAAACTCATCCTTGAAGAAATTGTAGAGAACAATTTCCCTCATGAGGGGAAACATACAACAACCCAAAAATGAGAGTAATCTCAAACACATGAGTGCATCCGGCAATGTCTTCCTGCACGTGAGCAACCGAGGAAATATCCTGGGCATGAATGGTGAGTTCTGACTCCCCCCGTGACTACCTCTAGCCAACTCCTCTGTGTGAAGATAGACATTAGAGGAAATTTCAACTCAAAATGGGCCTCCTAAGGAAAATTAATAAAATAATAGTTAAAACAATAAAATAATATTTATTAATTTTGGAGGAAGAAAAGAAAAAACTATTTTTTTTGTTCGTATTTTTGACATATCTCCCTGTTTTTTTACTCAAATTTCGATTGGGAGAGCTCGTTGGATGCAGAATTACATGATGCATCCAACAAGTACCCACTTAGCATACTTTTGATCGACCCAGCTACCCCAAACACAAGAAATACCTGAAAACATGATGATGCATCATCTTCAGGTTTTTTCAGGTATTTCTTATTTTTGGGGTAGCAGGGCCCATCAAAAGTATGCCAAGTGGGTACTAGTTGGATGTAGAATTTAATTCCAGATCCAACGAGCTCTCCCGATCGAAATTTGAGTAAAAACACTGGGATATATGTCGAAAATAGGAACAAAATAAGTAGTTTTTTTATGATACCTATCCCCAAATTTATATTAAAAATTTGTTTAAGAGGTGCTCCCTTTTTTAATTTTAAATCATTTTGATTGGCTAATACATGATGACATGGAATTTTTATTATCTTTGGAAGGTCCATTTTAAATTGAAATTTCCTCTAATGATGGGTTTTCTTCCCATTTGAGGGACTGAAATGCGATCCCCCCCTTCTTTGGGCATGTGTGAGGTCAAGGACTGGCAGCTCTGCCAAAACTGAGGCTGCCCATGCATATGTTTCCTCGAAGAAAATAACTGCCTGACTAACCCATGGGAATTAAATTGATTGGTGAATAAGACAAGGAAAGTAGTTTCCCACTCTCTTAGGTTCTTTTGCTGACATTTGGCTTTTCCCCACTTTCCCCAAAGGTTGAATATTCCCCCCGCCCCCTTATCCTTAGGAATCATGCCCCTATCTCATTAGTGTTGCATTGACATAGCTGGTTGTGGTGGTTTTAATTAAATTGCATATGTACATGATGTCCATAATTATAATGTGCCTGGCTAGCACAAAATACCATCATCATCGATTTTTATCGCCGAAACATTAGAGGAAATTTGGGGTCTAAAATAGGCCTTATAAGAAAATGTGCCAACAATAAGTTCTTATGAGTTGGAATTCAAGAACCAATAAAATTTCAATAAAACAAGTCAACCATAATGGTTGAATTGACATATTTGTCAAAAAAAAAAACTACTTTTTTTGTTCGTATTTTCGACATATCTCTCTATGTTTTTACACAAATTTTGATCAAGAGAGCTTGTTGGATGTAGAATTTTATTCCACATCCAATGAGTACCCACACTGCATACTTTTGATGGACCCCTCTACTCCAAAAATAAGAAATACCTGAAAAAATGTGATGATGACATCATTATGACATTTTTTCAGGATTTCTTTTTTTTGGGGTAGTGAAGTTCGTCAAAAGTATGCAGTGTGTGTACGCTTTGGATGCAGAATCAAATTATACATCCAACGATCTCTCCCAATCAAAATTTGAATAAAAACACAGAGAGAGATGTCAAAAATACGAACACAAAATGTAGTTTCTTTCTTTTTTCCTCCAAAATTAATAAATATTATTTTATTATTTTAACTATTATTTTATTATTTTCCTTAGGAGGCCCATTTTAGACCTCAAAATTCCTCTAATGCATAAAACAATAAATAAATGGTGGGTATTTTTCCTTTAGCTCCACACCACTATTAATTACAATATATACATCATATACATTTAATAAAATCGGGGTCAAAACCGGGGTGTTACAAAACCTTTTCATATTTACTTGTATGTGGGTATACAAGTGGCGAAGTTAAAGAGTCGTTGAATGTCGACTATATGCTTGAAGAAGACAATGTTGTTCAAACCACCTGGGAGGGTTTCCAATTTCAACCATCTAATCGATAGTAAGAGATAGAAGGAGATGAAGCTCATGTTCAAACTCTAGACTGATTGGGTGATATGGTACAAGGTGTAGCTCCAACCTCCCTACCTCCATTAGCAACTCCACAGCGAAGAAATCCAAAATGTATACAAATCGATGAAAGTCTCATTGGTTTGCTTGAAGGTACCATTAGGGGAAATTTGGGGTCTAAAATGGGCCTTATAAGAAAACATGCTAACAATAAATTTTGTGAGTTGGAATTCAAGAACCAATAGAATTTCAATAAAATGAGTCAACCATAATGGTTGAATTGGCATATCTGTCATAAAAGAAAACTATTTTTTTTCGTATTTTTTACATATCTCCCCGTGTTTTTACTCAAATTTCAAGCAAGAGAGCTCATTGGATGTGAAATTTAATTCCACATCCAACGAGTACCCACAGTGCATACTTTTGATAGACCTCGCTACTCCAAAAATAAGAAATACCTGAAAAAAATGTAATGATGATGTCATCATCACGTTTTTTCAAGTATTTCTTGTTTTTGGGATAGAGGGGTCCATCAAAAGTATGAATTATGGGTATACGTTGGATGCAAAATTAAATTCCGCATCCAACGAGCTCTCCCACTCAGAATTTGAGTAAAAACACAGGTAGATATGTCGAAAATACGAACACAAAATTAGTTTTTTTCATTCTTCCTCCAAAATTAATAACTATTATTTTATTATTTTAACTATTATTTTATTATTTTCCTTAGGAGGCCCATTTTAGACCNTGTCTAAACATGGTATTGCATATCAATATAAAAATATAGTTGTCAACTATTTTGATTCTAAATATGATGGAGATAAATGTAGATTATTTATATCATTATTAAAATCTAGGTCTATGACTGTTGTTAGGAGAAGCTTAAGGATAAATATGATAAACAGTTATGAACCAAGTTCTCATATTGTCAGAAGTTTAGTAGATTTATTTATTACAATTGGAAAAAAATATTGTTCAAAGGATTGCAATGCAACTTGTCATGCATTGTCACAATAAATCTTGAAAAAAAGTAGCAGAGCCCTTCAACTACTTAAGCCTACATCCAAACTTGTAGGCTTGTATATCAAAACACTTTGTAGGTATTTTAATAGAAGAGAACAACTTGAATCTCATCAAACAAATGTATGGGACTTCATTGGCAGGTTTCCACGCTGTGATATGAAGCTCATTGACGCGGTAAAGGGACTGGTGCAGGAGTTTAGGCATGACAATAGTAGACCTTTGTCCAACAAAAAAAAATGTACTAAAATTGACAAGGGGTTCAAGGGATTGTGAGCCCCACATCAAAAATTTTATTGACATGAAACAAACATAATTATATGAGAGATTTAGGCATGAACATAATGAACTTAACTTGGCCCAAATATCCTTCAATAAATGCTAACCATGGTATGTTAAAATAAACACAACTCGTAACGCATGGTTGTTGATATCACATCAAGTACGGTTATTATTATGACACATATATACATATATTGTGTGTATTGAATAATACTCTTGTGCAAAAATGCTCAACTACATTTCCACCAACACCATCTAGAGACTTTATTCATATCATTTGGTGTAGAAGGACAGAAGTTTACACATTTTATCAAAATCCTTGCATAGATTGGACATGCCCAAGGTGTGGTGGAATGGAATTTTGAACAAATACGAACATGTGACCAATGAGAATGAACTTGGGATACATGAACTAAACTTACAATCATTCAAATATGTCACATATGATATCAGTGGAGGGAACGAAAGAAAACAAATACAATTGGACACCTATCAGGTTAGTAACGAGTTCCTGAATAGTATTTTTTTATTCATATTTATATTTCATATATGTAGCAACCTATTGATCGATACATCTTTATTGTTGACATACCATGTACAGGTTTGCAACTTCAAGGAGGAATTCTTTCGAAAGACACAACAGTATGTAAAGCATGTACATGTGGCTCATTGGAAAGATGAGCAGTTTAGAGCATGCAGGAATACATTTCCTATTGGAATTGTCTTATCAGTGGTCGAGTTTGTGGAAAAATACACTCTTCAACCGTAGACTGCGATTTAGAGTCAATATTACCACTCAGACTAGGTCATCATAATGGTCCATATCATTTATAGCCATGGGGCATATAGTACTGAAGAGAAAAGGGTTATATTGAAGGAGTATCACTTTTACGTAACTGATGAAAGGTGTCATGAATTGGAATTTTTACAACACAACTTTCAATTGTTCTACAATCACCTAAAGGATAACAATATATAGATGAAACAACATTGGATTAAGTCTGATGGTTGTGTGGAGCAATTCAAAAATGCTTGTGTCTTCCAATGGTTGTGTATTGTCCACAAGAGGCACACGATGCCACATATTTGGAAATATTTTAAGACCAGATATGGAAAGGGGGAACATGATGGAGAAGGTGCATGCATCAATAATGCATTACATAGGAAAGAAGTTAAATTCACAACTATTTCCCTCATCCAAGATGCAAATACTATTGTTACATGGTGTTCTTCAATAATGGGGTAGGGATCCAGAAGGAAAGAAGACCAGTTATCTCAAAAATCACATGTACATAGATTATTTTTGGGAGGTGGTCGATGTAGACTGATCAAACCTATATGAGTGCAAGACCATCTAAGGAACTTATGCATTCCATTCAGTTAGAACATCAGACAATGCTATAGTTGAAATGTGGACAAGAAAACTCTCTTGTTTTTGTTATCCATGTAATAGTGGTGAATGGGAAAATTGTGAATCCCCAGATAGGGTTGACAGCTGCTATCGTGTATCACTTCCCATTGGTTGAAGAATAACTACAGAAGTATACAAGTTGGAGGAGGACCAGTCAGGTATTTCAACTGACTATGACCACATATAAGATCTCATACAACCAGGTTCGACTGTTATGTTGATAACTTTGAAATGTTTGACAATTAGTTGTGTTTGGTTAACTGGTTGGCACTTTATTTTATGTAGGGAAAATATACATAGTGGTTTCCCTAAGAGGAAATGAATGGCACACTAACTAAAAGATGGAACGTTGCTTGGATGGGAAGCAGACCCTCATTGTCTCATTAGGTGACTTTGATGGAAACGATTTCCAATTGGGTCGATGGTTGTCAAAGGAGAATATTTGACACAAGTTTCCCATGCACAAAATAAAAAAGGATATGTATTTGAAAATTATAGAGTAGGTGAAATTGTATACCATTATACAAACTTAGTTATTGGAAAAAACCTCGAGTTGAAAAAAAAATGCAAAGCAAGAACTCATAAAAGTCACGATACTTTTTTTGTTACTCTATGCACAAGAGGCTAAAGGATATTTTTGATATTAGCGGTTATCCCGATGGTCTAGTTGAATGGCCACATGTAGGTAGTCAGGTATGTGGTAGTTTAGTATTTTGGATTCATGGTCTCATTGATTCTTTACAGCTTGATAGATTGATAAATTTCATAGACTTATACAAATTGATAAATTGCACAAGATTCATCATGGATTTGTATTATTATATTCATACTTACATGAATCATGCCATATATCCCTACACCATTATCTAGAACTCTATTAGGGATGTCTTTTGCATCATCCTTGAATCTCGAAGTTGGTCCTATAAGGACATTAGTCAACACCGCAAGTTTTCATGTAAATTCCTAATGCAAGTGTTAAAATAAAGTATAATAAGCTTCCCATGCTTAATAACCCTAGGAAATCCTTCACATGCTTTGTAGTAACCCATGTTGATACTGTAAACCTAGTTTGAATTCTATACCCTATAAACCCTAGTTTGTAGCCTTGAGACTATTTTGTGTCAACTTCATGATCCACTGAAGGTGAGGTATTGTATCCCCTTGTGTTAGTAAACCATACTAATGGTATCCTATGTTGGAGAGTAACTTTTAAAATTATAAAATGAAGAAAAATATAAGTATCCACATGACATACTACATCAAGAGAATCCATTACTAAAATACTACATACTACATCAAGAGCATACTACATAAATAGCATCCATTACATGACATATTACATCAAGAGCCAATCCTAGTAACCCTAGTTTGAATCATAAACCCTAGTTTAAATTATAAACCCTAGAAACCCTAGCTTGTATTAAAAATCCTAGAAAACATAGTTTGTAGCCACTAACTATCATTTATAGACCACTAGTACCATTTATTCGATGTCACCATTAACCAATATCTTGTATCAAACATTCAAACCTTAGAATGAAGGAGACCACTGGTATTTTAATAAAAGGATATTAAAATCATAAGAATGATGGTAATCATATCAATTGAGGTGAAAGGTAATCACATCAATTGGAAGGAAGGGTAGTCATTTTGATATGGATGAAGCTTGATCTCTTTTAATTTATATAATGTAATTACATGTGTTAAGCCTTGAATATCGAAGTTAGTCCTATAAGGACATTAGTCAACACCCCAAGTTTTCATGGAACTTCCTAATGCAAGTGTTAGAATAAGGTATAAAAATATTTCCAGGCTTAACAACCCACTGGAATGCAGTTTTGATGCACGGTTGGAATTCTATGCCCCAATTCGGGATTCGACAGGTGTCACTGAAAGGCTATAGGAGGTGGGATTCAATGTGTTGTAGAATCATGATCGTGCCTTGGATCGATGAACCATCAAATGCATTGGATTTGGGACATCAAGATAGTTCTAGGGATGGCACTCTCCTCTGGTTCCATGGAAAAGGGTTCCTATTTTAGGTCAATTTTGGAAACTAGGGTTTTTCTTAGTAAGGGAATGTGAATTTTTTGCACATAGGGTCAACTTTGAAAATTCATCGACCATTAAAGTGTGGCTAGTTTTCCCAAATAGAACCTCCCTAAACATCCTTGCATGACCCACCGGAACCCTGTTTTGATGCATGGTTGTAATTCTATGCCCCGAGTAGGGATTCGACTGGTGTCCTTGAAAGGATGTAGGAGGTAGGATTCAACGTGTTGTAGAATGATGACTGTGGATCGGATCAACAAACCATCAAATCTATTGAATTCGGGATATAGGGATAGTGCAGGGGGTGTCCCTATCCTCTGTCTTCATGGACAAGGTATCTTGTTTTAGGTCAATTTTGGAAAATAGGGTTTTTCTCAGGAAGGGAATGTGAATTTTTTGCACATAGGGTTCAACTTTGAAAATTCCTCTACCATTCTGTGGATATAATTCCCACATGGAACCTTCCTAAAACTGCTTGCATGACCCACCGAAACCTAGTTTTGATGCATGGTTGGAATTCTATGCCTTGGGTAGGGATTCAACAGGTGTCCATAAAAGGATTAGGAGGTGGGCTTCAATGTGTTCTAGAATGATGATCATGGCTCAGATCAAAGAACCGTAGAATATTTTGGATTCGATACATTGGGATAGTTCTAGGGGAGGCCCTCTCCTCTAGATCCATGGACAATGGATCTATTTTTAGGTCAATTTTAGAAACTAGGGTTTTGCTCAGTAATGGAATGTTAAATTTTTGCACATAGGGGTGAAATTTGCAAATTCCTTGACTGTGAACATGTGGCTAGAGTTCCTACATGGAACCTCCCTAAACATGCTTGCATGACCCACCGAAACCCATTTTTAATGCACAGTTGTAATTATATTACCATCGCTCTGATCAAAGAACGTCAACTACTTTGGATTCAGAACATAAAATTAATGATAGGGGTGTCCCTCTGCTCTAGGCCCATGGACAAGGTATCATGCTTTCGGTCAATTTTGTAAACTAGGGTTTTGCTCAATAAGGCAATGTGAAATTTTTGTAGATAGCGTTCAACTTTTCAAATTCCTCAACTGTCAATGTGTGGATAGTGTTCCCATGTGGAAACTCCCTAAAAATTCTTGCATGACCCACCAAAACCCAGTTTGGATTCACGGTTGGAATTCTATGCCCCACATAGGGTTTCAATAAATGTCCTTGAAAGGTTGTAGGAGGTGGGATTCAACATGTCATAGAATGATGACATTGGATTGGATATCTATGTTTTACTAAGAGTTACACATTGGATTCACACAGAAGAAGGCTACCTTATTAGTACATTTTTTTCCTAGTATTCCTCTTATAATCGAATTGTTTTAACGTACTACCAGGTAAATTTTTACACTAGAGTGTACAATGAATATAATTTAGATAAATTTATAAAATAACACTATGGAAATTATAGTGCCAATAGAATAAAAAAGATTCTTATCACATTCAATATTAGTCACATTCATCACACAAAGGTATTTCTCATGTGAAGGGTTGAGCTAGAGCACCAGGGTTTTTCTCATACTCTTTTTCCATACACTACATGGATATAAGAACTTTGTGTTCAAGTCCAAGTCAATAAAATACAAATTTGTGGACTCAATTTCATCACTTTCGGCTTAGAAATAGGCAGAACAATAACAAAGAATGATACTACACAACTAATTAACAACTCAAGAATGGTCCTTTAAAGTATTCAAGTCATTTGTAATTATTTTTGGGGTATGCTTTTAAATTTTAGGTTTAGATCAGATTTGACATAGGTACAAATAAATATACTTCACTACATAAACATAAATATAAAACAAGATTCATAATAATACTTCTCCAATTAATTTAAACTATAATAAAATCACACATAATTGTCATCTCTTTCAAAGTTGATCCTCGAGGTGATTCATCAAATGCAATGTACATTAACAAAATGATAAAATAATGTGCAGGAGATACAACAATAAAGAATCATGACCATTATTTTGAATCAACCTTATACTCGGATAATTTTAGGTTTGATGTGTATCCCATATATTCGTTAGATGAAAGACATCATGCCAAACACCAATTTCATTTATGCAGACCACACAGGTGCATCACTTAGGTGTGTCAACTTTGTGTATTCTTTAAACATTTGTTAGGTTGTTATGTGGTAAGGTGATTTTGTATTCCACTTACTTGGGTCAGCTTCTTAGGTATGATGGTTTCTTATGTGTGTTAGGTATGTTGCATTTTTGTGAATACAAATTAACATTGTTAATTTAACATTGTAAATATACAATTGGATCTTGGTAAAAAACAATTTAAATGTACATTGTTGTCATTATGCAATATTGTAATTGCGCGTTGTTCTTAAATTTATAATGGATATTTCCCTGCAATCGTAAAATATATCAAAGATTGGGAACATTACACATAGAAACATTATTGGCCACACATGTATGATCACACATAAGAATGAACTATGAAGATATCAAGAGCCTTGATATGAAATATTTTTTAAATCATGAAATTTATAATACAAAAATAGAAGGTCGTTATATGCCCTCTCAATATACATGTATCAAAAACATCATTGATGTACACGCAAACAAAAGTACATCTATCCTAGACCGTTCCGCTAAACTCTAACTTCCTCGTGTACACAAAAGTATAGATTTGTCCTAGACTAACACATCAAAGCTCTAACTTTATCTTGTTTTTTCTAGATTCTGGTGCTTGTCTCCTATTTCCACTATCACTATGCATCGTTGGTGACTGCAAATCAATGATAGTATTTCTTGAACAAGTAACTTAACTAATACTGTCCAACACTAACAAAGTTTGAAAATTTAAAATATGAATCAATTGTACATAAAACAAACACTCACTACATCCATCCGGAGTATATTTTCCTTTGGTGTCTTCCTCCTTGCAAAGATTCTCTCTGCAATGATTCTTCGCGAGTAAAAAAAACCATGTCAATTATATCAACAATTTTCAACATGTAAATGCATGAGAAAGTACTAACCAATTATGTAAATAATGAACATCTCACCAAACAAAAAAAATCTGGGCCAGGAGACTAGGTTTCTTTAGTACCACGAGGAGCCGTAGGTTGAACATGAACCTCAGTCACATGCACTAATGGACCAGGGTGTGGCTATATTCACCAAATGCTAAAATAGTTAGACATTGGGCATGTCCATACACAATACAAATGAACTGTACAAGTACAAATATTCAAGTATATACCTCTCTGTTACTTATCCCCATTCTAGATGCAACATTGAATGCAACATCAACAACCCCACTAAGGTTTGGAATGAAGGACTCTACATCCTGATGCTGTAAACATGTGGAAATAACATTAAGAAAAACTAGTTGTGAAGTGAATTGAAATGTAACCATCAACAACCATTGCAAGTGTGTAAATCACGATGGAATTAGTGGGTTCATATTCATGGAAACCCACTCTATTTAATCAAGATGTTTTTTTGGTGTAAACAACACCCTTATCTACGTTTGGACTATGGGGAGATCCAAACAAAGAGGTGGTGTAGGAATTTGCAATGATGTCTGCGGTCATAAAGTGTTAAAATAGTTAGACATGGACATTAATGGATGGAATAATATGTATTGGAAAAATAACATGTTATAATATACTTACCTCTTCCTAGAAAATATCTCCCCCATTGGAGGGACCACTGCCAGCAATTTATCTCCCTTCTACATATCTAGATAACTCCTGCAAGTTTAAAAATTATAATATTATCAATCTATAATGGAGTGTACAATAATAAATTTAAATCATTTGAACAAGATTCAATCATTAATCATTTAATTACATTCTACAGGTAATCATAAAATCCACCTGGGAGGAAATCTCTGATATTAATGTCTCTGGCATCATGTTCAAAATGGGGTTCTTGCAACTCAAAAAATTGTAAATATTAGACCATTTAACAAATTAATTGACTAACACATGTATTAAAAAAATGATATGTATTAATAAAATGACACATGTTGAAATATTACTTTGGTGTTGGTTGTTTGATCCTCATATACAACAACACTGGGTGCACCCCCCCTCCCCCCCTTCTTAGAGGCATCAAGATCCTGCAAAAGTAAAAACTGAATATACTAAGCATATTTTAATATGTTTACAATATGGAAAAATTAAATTGAACAATAATATATTTTTTACAATGTCCTTACCTGACCACCAGTCATCATATAGGTACCATGTGTTGGTCCACGACCATAAAATGATAACCACACATTGTGCACATGTGTGGCTCTCTCTGGGGAACATGGGATGTCGGTCTATACCCACCAATAGATAATCCTCTACCACCAGAAGCTAGTGGTTGTACCCCACCAGAGGAAGAGGGCGTTGGTTGGTCAATAGTTGTCGTGTGCCTATAAATCATCTCAACTAGCATAAGAAATTCCTCATGTGTCTGGGTAACCATATCATGTGCAGGAAGGATGTTTGACCTCGGTAGCTGAGCACAGGGTGGAGGTATTTTTCAATTAAAATCTCTATTCCTAGCATTGGGTCGGTTTTAGTGCACCCCCCTACCAGTGCACTCGAACCCCAACATGTCAAAATAGTTGACATGTTTTCCCATCCCAAACTCTGCATTAATTTTTTGGACGAAGTGCATATATAATTCTTTGTTGTTGTGTGAGGGAATATCAAAAACCATGTACCATCTCTCCATCCAATGGTCTCTAATGGGATGACATATGCACCACTCAATCGAAATATGTGGTCTGCTGCTCTTTCGAATGTCATCTGTCCTAGGAACTCTAAATAGTGTATATATATTCTCTTTTGTTATTTTGAGCTTCTTAATCTTGTTGTAGTTCAAACCATAAGCACATTCTTTTCTTTTTCTCTCCCTGTAGGATGATGTGTTATACAAAGAATCATTCGATTTGCTAATCGTATCCACTATGGTTAGCAATGACGTTGACAAGGATCGACTGAGTTCATCTCCACTCCTCTAGGAAGAACCAATCTCTCTCAGATCACTGATAACTCTCAAAATCTCTGCATTGTTGTCCATAGTAGCAATTGCAATCATAAATACAAATAAAATATCATTAGAAAAATAAACACATAGTATAATGACATCTCTCAGCAATGAAAAGTGTAAAATTAATGCACAGCAAATAACAACATAAACTATTTATAATTTAAATTTTAAAATTGATCTTGAATTTTACATTAAAGAATAAACATTTAACATTTTTTCATCTTAAATTTATGTTGTCGATTTGCATTAATTCCAATTTCCATATGCATGTACATAAAATTTCATATGTGCATATGTTAATTGGCAAACTCATCTATCTTATTTTAAGGCTTGGATTATGAGGTTTCATCGAAATTGTGAGGTGTTGAATAATACCCTTGCAAGAACAACTCCCAGATTGTAGGTAGAGGCAAGGGCTAGAGCCTAAAATAGGTGGCTGAAGGTACTATTGATGAATAAAATCCCAATATAACCAAGGTTTTTGATAAATATGTAATTATTTATTGTAGCGTGAATTTCTTTAGACTCCAAACTCCATTTAGAATATTTTTTTATATGTAATTTGGGCCATGTATGGATTCCACTTATTGTTATTTTAGTTGTATGCACTCTTTCTATATACCCATGTGAGAGTTTTCATAATTGTGTATAGTGGCTTTTATGGTTGCAAGGTTTCCACTAGATTCTGTCAGGTATGATAGTATGTGATTGGCATGTAATCAAACACATCAACCTCCCTATGTATTTTGATGTTCGTAGAGCCTATTGTTGAACTCCATTGTCTTGGCCTTAGCCAAAATTTACCCTTCAGTCAAGGGGAAATATTTGTTAAGCATGGGAAGCTTCATACCTTATTTTAACACTTGTATTAGGAAGTTTCATAAAAACTATAAGGTGTTTATTAATGTTCTTGGACGACCAACTTCGATATTTCAGATAGAGGAAAGGGATTTACCATGTTTGTTTATTTATTTAAAGGAAGATATGAATTCTACTTGAATTTTTTTAGTTGTAGTCAATCTTGCAATATAGTTGACAAACATAGCATATTTGTGAATTTTGGTTTGGATTCAAAAGGATGCTTGTGAATATACAGATGCAAATAGTGAGATTGATTTGTTTTTTTATGAGTAACTTGGGGTTTTTGTTTACATTGGGCATGTAAATTTCTTTAGCAAACTTGCAATATACTTGACAAAATTTGCATATTTGTGAATTTTGATATGGATTCACGAGGATGCTTGTGAATATTATTATGAAAATAGTGAAATTGATTTTTTTTTATGAGTAAATTGGGTTTTTGGTTTCCATTGGGAATGTAAATTTCTTATGCAACCTTTCAATATACTTGAGAAACTATTCATATTTGTTAATTTTGGTTTGGATTCACAAGGATTCTTGTGAATATATATATGCGAGCAGTAAAAAAGATATGGTTTTTATGAGTAAATTGGCATTTTGGTTTCCATTGGGCATGTAAATTTCTTTATGGGCATATAAAAAAAATTGGTTTCAATTTATAGTAGGCATATAAATTATTGAAAATAGGGAAATTAGCATGAGAGGATTGGAGTAAATACATCACAAGGAAGAGATTGATCCAAGGTGGAGTTTGTTTGCCTTTTATCACCAAAAACGTGTTCTCCCTGCCTCGTTTTTCTACACCCTAAGATGTTGATGTGCGTGATTATCGAGAAAATGATAAGATCGACCTGTTTTAAGCAAAAACTGGTTTTACATAAGGCGAGCACACTTTTGTACACTTTAACATGTGTGCAATTTTGTACACTATAACGCATGTGCATTATACTTAACTATCCTAATGGAAATCATGTTGGTAGGGTTGGGACTACACTTGGCAAGTTCGACATTGCTTGAAATGTTTTATATTTTATGGATCTTGAATGATTGGCTTCACTCTACCATTGCATCTAAAAGGTCCCTCAACTTTGTGCACTCACCCTTAAATGTCTTTATTTTTTAATAAATTGCAATTTCAACTTTAGGAAAATACAATTTTGACATTTTGATAAGTACCAATTTGATCATTTCAACAAGTATATGATCAAGGGAAATTTTAGGAGCAATATTTATACCATGGGCTATTTTTCGACCTTTTCATTCCCCAATTTGCCCTTTTTTCAAAGATGATTCACCGAAATTCCATGGGATATTTTTTTATTCTAAAAATCACCAAAATTATCCATAAACTATATGAAGTCCTTATAGATTTGAATATTTATTTTTTTAAATCACCAAACATTTTATGATTGCAAATTTAAAAATTGGTAAGATTCACGAATGCTTCGACACTTTGAGAAAGTCATAAATCCTTAAAAAATTTCGTGTATATGATTGAGAAGAGATGAACAAATATTTTAAAAGAAACTCACAATTTCAACAATTGATTTACTATAACTTCAAAAAGTTAAATTTTACAAAATTTGCAATTTCTTATGAGAAATTGTGTTTGAATTGCAATTTTAAAAATTAATCACAACAATACAGTTTCAATTTTGATAATACAAATTAGCAATTTGAAGAAGTATATAGTTGAGGAGAATTTGATGGTGTTTTAACGAAAAGTAAAATTTTAACAATTGGTTTATTGTTATTTTAGCTATTAGGAATTATTGATATGTATCAAAACATTCGCAATAGAAAATAATACTATGAAGCAATAAAACTCATAGATACACAAGCCAGAAGAGAGAAAAATGACTATTAGCTTTATTTAGAATAATAAATGATTGCAAATACAATGGTATGGAATAATTCAAACTTCATATAGCTTTCATAAAAACAAGTTAGCTAAATCCCTAAGTATATTTTTAAAACTTGTGAGATGTTTCCCCTTTCTTTCAATGAATGAATATGAAGTTTCACCCTCCAAGATAGGGTGCGGTAATAGAAGAGGCGGAGCATTGTTTGAGGAGATGTGCTTATGAGGGTACGTGTTTTCCTTGGGAGATGCATCGATGTCCTATGGATTGCAAAATTACATTTTCAATTATTGAAAAATTATTAGAATTTCAATTTCAACAAATAATTTTTCAAATTGTAATTTGAACATCCAATTTCAAATGTAGGAAAATGCAATTTGTAATGCCCCATTCTAGGAAAGTACTTATGTACCAACAAATAATTTAGTGGATTCATTGAGTTGGAAGCCTTGCATCTTCTTAATGTTTTCAAAAAGGTAAATTTTAGGGGAAAAATTTATCCCATAGGCTATTTTTTCATGTTTTTCCCAAAAAAAGATTTACCAATTTGGATTTTTTGAAGCCCCTCTTTCGCCTAATTTTGATGGGGTAAATTTTTTTGATTCTCACCAAATATTTTATATTTGAAATTTTAAGAATTTGTAGGATTCACTAAGGTTTATACACTTTTAAAGAAGTATGGGTCCTTAAAATTTTCCCTAGTTTTTATCGAAGATTGATGTGTGACAGAAGATAATGAGGCTACAACCAGGGGACCATTTAAGATCCCTAAAATACAAGTTTTAGAGCCTTTCTCTAATACCATATGTAAGGATCCTCCTAGGGGGGCATCTAAATTGGATATCCACATACGAATAATAAAAAAATAGAGCTTAAATTGAATATTAACATTGTTGCGATACTTATTTCTCTTTCTAGAATAGTCATATTCATAAGTTCTGCAACACCATTCTGCCAAGGAGTGTATACATTTTTTTTGTGTATTACAATCCCTTTGTATTTTCAATATTTATTAAATTCTAAAGAAGTAAACTCACCTCCATTATACTTCCTTAAACATTTGATTGTCCTCGTAATTATTTTTCCACCATACCTCTAAATTGTTTAAAAGTGTTAAACACATCAACTTTCCTTTTTAAGACCTAAACCCAAACTTTCCTTCATAAGTCATCTATAAAAAATACAAAATATGTCTCTCCCACATAGGAAATAGTGGGGGATGGACCCCATATATCAGAATTAATGTAATCGAGACACCTTTACTAACATGACTACTTGCTTTGAATTTTTTTCTATACTATTTTCCAAATATACAATGTTTGCAAAACATCAAATTTAGATATTTCAATTGAAGTAATTTTCAATTTATTAATACTCGTATCCCTTTCTCACTCATATGACCAAGACATTGATGTCATAAATGAGTGGAATTTTTCACCTCTTCAGATACCAATGTCATTTCATTAACTTGAGTTTTTCCAACAAACTTGTAAATATTTCCCATATTCAACACCTTCATGACTACTAAAGCACACTTGGATACCGTTAGTACACCACTTAGACCTATAAACTTATGGCCACTCCCCCATAGGAAATAGAAGGGGATGGACCCCACAAATCATAATGAATGTAATTGAGAACATCTTTACTAACATGACTCCCTACTTTGATTTTTTTTCTACATTCTTTTCCAAATATATAATGTTTACAAAACATCAAATTCAAATATTTCATTGGAAGTAATTTTCAATTTATTAATACTTGTAGCCCTTTCTCACTCAAATTACCAAGCCATTGATTCCATAAACGAGTGGAATCTATCACCTCTTCAGATACCAATGCCATTTCATTAACTCATTTTTTTCCAATCAAATTGTAAATATTTCTCATATTCAACTCTTTCATGACTACTAAAGCACCCTTGGATACGTTTAGTACACCAGTTAGACCTATAAACTTATGGACACTCCCCCATAGGAAATAGTAGGGGATGGACCCCGCATATTAAAATGAGTGTAATCGAGAACGCCTTTACTAACATGACTACCTACTTTGAATTTTTGTCTACATCATTTTCCGAATATGAAATGTTTGCAAAACATCAAATTCAAATATTTCACTGGAAGTAGTTTTTGAATTATTAATACTTGTCACACTTTCTTACTCATATGACCAAGCTACTGATTCAATAAATGAGTGGAATCTGTCACCTATTTAGATACGAATGTCATTTACATAACTTGAGTTTTTCTAATCACCTTGTAAATATTTCCCATATCCAACGCCTTCATGACTGCGAAAGAACCCTTGGATATGTTTAGTACACCACTTAGACATGTAAGCTTATGGTGATCCGAATCTAGCACTCCTAAAGAAATTAAAATTTTCTTCAATTCGGGTACATGTCTAACATTTGTTAGTATTCTTAGAATCCCATCAAAGATTTCAATTTTTATACTTTCAACCCCAACAATTTTACATGAAACTTTTATTTCCAAAAATAAATATACCATCATTAACTATTTTATAGGAAGTAAACGAATCTCTATGAGTTAAAATATGATGCAACACACCATAATCCAACAACCATTCATCATTGTAACCAAAAACACTAGAGATAGACAAAACCTCATGAATAATACATGTGATAGATTCAACTTGATTTGCATCCATCTTGAAATCTTCTTTCTCTGATTCATGTTGTGGTTTCCAATAATCCTTCTTGAGATGACCATTCTTGTTATAGTGCCGACATTTTAATTTGCTCTTTTTTTCCTTTTGATCTTGACTTAGATGCACCTCTTCACTTTTCTCCTCTTTGTCTAGATTGACCTCTAAGAACCAATGTTGCTAGTGTAGAGGTTTCAATATTAAACTTTCTTCTCAAATCCTCTAAAAACAAAACTCTAACCAGAGTATCAAATCTAGAGAGTGAGTTGAGCTAATGCTAATTGAATATACTACATTATTCCAATATTTTGGTAAAGTACACAACATCTTAACAGCCTTATCTTGTTCTTCAATCTTAACATCTATTCTACTCAACTGGAAAATAAGAGCATTAAAGAGATTTAAATGGTCTTGAATTTTCATACCATCTTTCATTTTCATACTGTAAAGTTGTCTTTTCAAGAAGATCCTATTCGTCAAATATTATGTCATATACAAACCTTCTAACTTGCTCTATAGGCTTGCTGCTAACTTTTCTTGAAAATTATTATACAATACATCATCCATAATACATAACCGAATTATGCTAAGTGCTCTGGCATCTAATTCCTCCCATTAGACATCTATCATAGTTATGGGTTTCTTTCTTTTATCATCTAATGCTTTATGGCACCTTCTGCAACCCTTGTTGTACTAACAGATACTGCATCTTAAGTTTCCACAATTCAAAGTTATTTTTACCACTAAACTTATCAATTTCAAATTTAGTACTTGACATTTTGTGATCGTTTTTAACATAGAGTCACCAAGTTATCTTCTGGCACTTCCCTTTTTGTATGGTGGCCAAATTCTTTTTCATGAATCTCCTCCAATCTTTACCCTTCAGTGCAAGAAACTGACACGGCTCGACATAACCCGACTCTACAAGGGATTCAATCTTCTATGTGAGCCTCTTTTCTGGAGGTCGCAATCATCCACGATGTGCAACACTCCTTTTTGTAGCTTGAAGTCATCCACGGTGTGCATTAGAAACTCCTTTCTATAGGTCGTAGTCATTCATGGTGTGCAACGCTCCTTTCTACAGGTTGTAGTCATCCACGGTGTCCAGTGCTCCTTTCTGTAGGTTGCAACATCCACTGTGGATCAACGACGCTAATTGTCCCGACTCGACTCTCTTTTTTCTTCGACAGAAGGTCCAATACCCAAGAAACGGTGTTGATTGTCTTGACTCCACTCTCTTTTTTCTTTGATAAATGGTCCAACAACCAGCAAAGATTGGCTCCTCTTCTCCTTGACATACATCTCCTCTCTGCAGACAGGATTCTCTCCTCCCTAACAGATGTCTCCTTTTTTCATTTGGGATCCACTTCTCCTTGACATATGTCTCCTCCCCACAGTAGCCAGTAGAGACGGGCTCCTGTTCTCCCCGACATACATCTCCTCTCTGTAGATGGGATCCTCTTCTCCCCGATAGACGTCTCCACTCTATAGAACCCAACACTTCCAATCACAAAATTCGCGTTGACTCCTCCCTTGCTTTGATAACACTTATTGAACGTAGA
Organism: Pseudotsuga menziesii; assembly: GCA_001517045.1. Lineage (NCBI taxonomy): Eukaryota > Viridiplantae > Streptophyta > Pinopsida > Pinales > Pinaceae > Pseudotsuga > Pseudotsuga menziesii. The sequence continues at coordinate 82,356 of LPNX010946268.1, forward strand.
TAAAAAAAAAAAAGAGCTATAGAAACCACCACACAAATGAACATTGTACAAAAGAATTTAATCTGGTAAAACTCCATAAGAGGAAACGTCCACTCGGGAAAAGTATCTATATCTTATTTATCAAGCATATAAAGATTACATGATAATCCTATCTACTTCATTCAAAGTACAACATTGTAATAAGTATCCAAGCCATACAATATATACTTCATTGCAGAAGTTACATCCGTCGGTTATGCCTATTACATAAACTTCCCATAAATAAAACAAGCTTTGTGTTGACTAATTAGTTATCAATATTAACATCATATATGTGAGGCAAGGTGAAGGTAAGGAGTATAAATAGTTTATAAATAATATTTCAACCATTAAAAGATAATGTTAATTAGTCATATGAATGATGTTGTTATAATTATATGTCTTATTTGTATAAAATTCTACTCAATAATAGGTGGATATTATGCATATGTATGTATATGGATTTATTTCTATAAGTTACAAAATTTGTATAGATTTTTTTATGTTAATATGTACCTTCACATATATGGACATATAACACCAAAATTTTCAACTTTATGTTTCGACTACTTATTATATGAAAAAGTGTAATTATGTTCAATTTAGAGGAGTTCAGTTTAGAGGAGATCATGGACTCATACCCAATGACTGTCCGTACTGCCTCTACTTATGCAAGGAATTATTTTATTTTATGCAATATATTGTTTATCCAATTCATGGAATGACTTGGTCTAGATTTGTTATCCTAATTTTAGTTTTTAATTTAATTTTTAAGTTAATATTATAACTCTGTTTATTTTTAGTAGAATTTTACTCTACTGTGTAAAATCGATTTGGTTTACTTAATTTATCTTTTCTTGTTTATTGCAGTAGATAAATAATAAATAATATATTACTGTTTTCTGTGAAATTTTCTATTTCATATAAGGCATTTAGGATATAGATAATTGTGTTTGTGTAAATGAAGAATTTTTGCTTAAAGAAATTGTGGGTAAAACTGGAATAACCATATTCTAGAAAAAAGAGGGAAAAGAAGGTCATATTTTGACAGTTTCCCTAAATTAGGGTTTTGTATAATTTTTATTTATTTATTTTAAAATCTCTCCAAAGTTAATATTTAACTGTAATGTGTTTAAAGTTTAATCATTACTTACAATAGTAAAGAAATTATCTATGTGTTAACGCCAAACCTAAGAGATGACTATATTTCATTTTTACTGTTTATTAACTATTCCTCCTTATGCTATTTTTTTTTGTTCAAAATATTTAATAACTATGTATATTTATAATAAACTAGGCTTATATCTAGTAATTTATTTATTGTGTAAGAATGAGCACCATTACACAAACTATGTACTATTTTCTTTTTAAGATCTTTCTTTAAGATAGTTTTGTTTATATTTAAAGTATTGTATTATATATAATGAAACTTCTGAAATTGAAATTCTGAGCATTCCTCTATAGAATCTGTACAAATTAAATAAACATAATCCTACATTCTTGATTTATTTATCTATCAGAATTTAATCTCACCTACTGTACTAGAGTACTACCTTATTGAAGGTGTGGAAAAATATAGTTATGTATTTTATTCATCAATAAAATTGAAATTAACCCTAATCATTGTAAACCATATCTAATCCATAATTCATCTATCTATCAACAGTAAAATATTTTCTCCAAATAATTTAAATAACAAATGAAGCAGACACATAAACATATTATTTCCTAAATTCGTTCCTTCTTGTTCCTAAGCTTCCATAGAGAAATTAGAAAGAACATGTAGAACCTGACAATGTAGCAGACAAGACAACAACTTAAGAGCCTGTTCCTCCCAACCCACTCCTAAAGATAGTTGAACTACAAATCTTAGGACCCCCGAGCCCGTCTACTGGTCCACCTAGTTGAAAGCATTGGGTGAGATAACTGGTTTAGAAACCTCTGCAACTCCACAGAGTAATCAACAGTAATCTTTCTACCTGTAGCAGTAAGAACTCAGCTCAAATTAGCTGCACTAGTTGCTAGATAGTCGATGTAGCAATTATATTTGGTGGATGTAGCAACCAAATATGATTGCTACATCCATTATCTAGCAATCAAAATATTTTTGTCTAAGGGTTTGAAGTCTAATAGTTTTTACTTTATCATTACCTTTATAAGCCATTTTAAGAATATCCCAAGCTTCTTTAGCACTTCTAGAACCAAATATTTTAGGAAATATAGAATGATCCAATGAAACTAAAATCCATGATTTTGCTTTTCCTTCCTTTTGTTTAAGTTCTTCTAATTGGTTTCTTTGAGCAATAGACATAATTGCAATAGTATTTGAATAATGTTCTCTAAACCATGTTTCAACACAATCCCAACATCGTTGACCTTGCAAAATAGCTTTAACTTTCTCACTTCAAAAATCATAGTTAAGACCAACTAAAGTTGGTGCGTGGATTGACCAAGAACCAGAAGACATTGATTTTATTCACAAAAATAAACCAATAAAATATTTGATATAACTCTCACTTATAAATAAACCAATTTTCATATAACTCCAATGTTTTTTTTTTTACTAAAACGGTTATAGGCCTTTGATATTAATCTTCTGGCTAAAGAGCTGCCAGTAGCTTTACATACAGGATTTCTGATCCAAAAAAGGCATAATATCCAGATTAACGGGCATAGATATAGTGACTGTTGGAGCAAGGTCCTGCAGCTACAGAAGAAACTTCTAGTTTTGGTGGAAAGATATAAGTTTTGGCGGAAAGAGGACAAGGCAGAGCTACGACTCCGTAGCACGTTTCCAGCTAGAGAGCAGAGCCGGAAACTATGACTTTTGGGATAGAAAAGTCAAGAAGGCAATGGTACCCGAGCGGCCGAGAGAAGAAAGCTCAACCACTGCATTGAAGGCAGCAGCGGAAGAAAGGAGGGCTCAGCGACCCTCATAAAGAAGAAGGAGCAACGAGGGTCAAGCATTGAAGGCGAAGGACAGAAAGGGAAGCGGTGCATAGTACCCATGGTCAGTGCCGGGAAGCATGGAAGACTGTAGAGAGCTGTGGTGTGACGGGAAGCGGCTACCTCAAGGACAGAGAGGACCGACTATCACTAATTAGGGTATGGGTTTACTGTTGGGACAGGCCCACAGTGTTGTAATGGCGAGACCTTCGGGCCGCCTATAAAAGCTTGCATTTTGTATTGTAAAGGGTTAGCTAATCAGTCAGTTAGCCGGTTGGTTGGCTCGTAGGATGAGTCGTTAGTCGGTCAGTAGATTATTTTGAGGTAGACTCAGGAATCAGCCAGACAGACTGTGTTGTAACGATCCAGACACCTAGCTTATCTGTGAGTCATTTGAGTCTGTATGTAACCATCCACAGAGAGGAAAGAGAGGGAAGGATCTATTGAAAGAAAGGCAATATAGAGATAGAGATAGACCAGAGATCTAGGAGAGATCTCGCGCTGCATATGCAGTGCAACAGACTATGCTAACTTCCCTCAAGATATATAATAGAAGCACAGTTTGGTGGACGTAACTCCCATCCTGAGGGTGAACCACGTTAAATCTGCGTGTTATGTGTTGTATGAATGTGATTGTATTTTCTTATTGTTACTGGTTATTATGCACATGATGTTAGTTGCAGTAAGTGAATGTATGTATTGCTCAGCTCATGATAATGCAAGAAGATAGAGATAAGTTGAACTATTTTAGTAAGCTGTTTAAAGACTCCTTTACGTCTGTTTCTAATGACCATTTAATCACAATATAACTTCTGAGAAGTAGAGTTTTTCACATCGGCACAATCAATGCTAAGAGCGCAAAGTCGTAGTGGTAGGATATCGCAGAGAGGCGATATCGCACCGACAGAGGAGCTGTAGTGCGTGATACTGCGAGCTGAGGGCTTAGCGTTGAGGAGAGGTTGGGTGTCTCGCAGTGCACAGAGGTGCGATAAGGTTGGAAATATTGTGAGTAAGTCGAAGTTGTGCGACGCGAGAGGAAATCGTGCGACTTGCGCGGGAGGTAAGAATCGCACGGGTAAAATCGCTGCGAGTAGAAGGGGATGTGCGATGCGCAGAGCTAGTTGATCTTGTGGCTCACATAAGCGGGAAAGAAGAAGTAGGATGCGCAAAACCTGGTCCAAGACACTTGAGTCTTGGCCAACCCATTAGATTCACTTTGGGTGAGACTTCAGATCGCTTCGCGGTTTATCGCCGAAAGGGCCAGTGAGTTTGGGGTGTTGTTGATTGATGATAGTAAACCCGGGTCTGCCCACGCAATCAACAAATGGTTTCGTTGCCGGTTTAAATGACTGGGAGTCAATGTTCTGTTGGCATCCTGCTAGAGAAGAGTTTCACCAGTGGCTGGATTCAGACTTAAGGGAGTTCGCCAAGAAAGAGAATAGGAGTCCGAGACTAAGCACATAAGCCTGGTTAGAAAAGCATATCGCTTCAGACATACACGCTATATTTTTTGCAACTTATGAAAACGAGATTTTCGACTGGTTATCCAAGTTGACAGATAGGAACACATTCAAGAAGAAAAGAAACATTGTCTGGACACCGGAGCTGATTCAGACCGTGCAGAACCTCGACAATCCGATTACGAGAGTAGTAGACTTCTGGCTGACAAGTGTGCTAGAAGGCTTCGTTACAGAATTTGCAGTTGACCAGAGAAAGAGCTTCAGCGCAGCTGAACGATACTTCTTCAGAGGATACCATGGTAAGTACCTAAGATCTCTAAACTTGTCCCTTAAGATGCTGTTATATGAAAAAGGAACAATGGATCTAGTCTCAGAGGAATAAGTAAAGATAGTAATGTCACAAGAGTTTGAAAGTGATTTTGATGACATTGGACGAACACGTAGTGGAAAGAAGTATAAAGTAGATTTTAGTTCTCCTGTATTCGAAGACAGTTCAGACAGTATTAGACAGCAGAGCCCTAGCACCACAGAAGAACCAGAGGGGGGTATCCCTTACCACCCCTATACTCCACAGAAGCAGAAAGGAACTCAGAATAACCCCGTAGGTACCCCATCTAGTAGTTCACAGTCAGTACCTACTCCCGTCACAGCACCTTCACCTACACCACTGAGTGGTAGTACCCTAGTCAGTCAGAACCCACCACAGAGAAATAGAATGGGAGACGACATGAAGCTACCTATTTTTAAAGGTACAGGAGTAGAGGACCTGGAACAGCATTGGTTCCTATGCGAAGCTATGTGGACCATTAAAAAAATCAACGATGATAACCTTAAACTTCTACAGTTGGTCACCACACTCAGAGACAGAGCCTTGACATGGTACATAAAGTATACTACATTACCCAAGACGCTTACCCAGGTCAGGAACGCCATGATCAAAGAGTTTAAGAAACCTAATTCTGAGTCTCAGTGCATTACAGAGCTTAAGGATATTAAGCAGCTACCATCAGAGTCAGTATGGGACTTTGACCAGAAATTCAAAGCTCTTATTGACCAAGTAAGTTTTGATTTTGTGCCACAACAGCATAAGGAATGGTTTATTACAACACTGCTCCCTCATATCAGAATGCCACTAATGCAGCATAAACTCACTACTCAAGATGAAGTGCTGGAGATGGCAATGAAACTAGAGGCTTCACCTTTAGCAGAAACCAGTACAGGCATGACAACTCTACAGACCCAGTTGGCCAAACTCACGTTACAGATACATGAACTAAAAAAAGGGAAAGAGGTTATGCAAGACATATGGTGCATAAAGTGTAGAGCACAGGGCCATAGTAAAGATAACTGTCCAGTCTTTGTAGAATATTTAGCATTAGGGGCTCCTAACCCCTTACCACGAACACAAGGGCCATGGTGTGAAATATGTAGAACACAAGGTCATCCACCTCAGCAATGCCCCTTGCTCCAAAAGTATGTACAGACACCTAAAAACCTATATTGTATCTTCTGTAAGTCCGTCGGGCACGATCCACAAGACTGCTGAGCTTATGATCTCATGTTAGAAAGAACACATGATGTGTACCAAGTCCAAGCAGACACACAGGGTCCAGCAACAGGACCACAGCCGGATCAGACTTACGGAGGCCGTGGAGGAGGATTTAGAGGACGAGGCCATGGAGGAGGCTTCGCACGAGGAGAAATCTTTGGCCGAGGAGGAGGTTTTGGCCAAGGTCGCGGACCAGTCACTTGTTATAATTGTGGAATTGTAGGACACTATGCTAGGGACTGCCAGAACGCCACTACTACTTGTAACTACTGCAAATCTTATGATCATACTATAGAAGAGTGTCCCATCTTGATAGCTAAGATCAGAGACCCTAAACCAGCCACACACCAGAACATCCAAATTATTGTTGCTGAGAAGGCAGAACCAGAACCAAGAGTTAACATTGTGACTCGGAGCGGTGCTTCCACCAGTGGCACATCGCAGGAGACCGGAAAGAACACAAGTCAGGGGTGGGTGCGCAGAGCTCCTACTAAAGTAACAGCACTCGGCCTACAGAAGAATAAAGAGACCTTTCATGAATCCAAGGCTTCCTTTGACGAACTTACACCATCAGGACCGCAGGTACCGCCATCTAGGAGCGTACCGTAGCAAGTACCTTGTAGCGATAGCCCTGAGCAGGTACAGCAGGCTACCACATCTGGAAGATGCGACGAGGATGAATCGATAGGAAGTGTACAAGCCTTCCTGCACAATTGCTTGAAACTCCTGAGAAATGATAAAGCTGTCGGTGAGCTACAACGCATAATAGATCAGTGTCAGCAACCCTCTCTCTCGGGCAGTGCACACCGCGCTGTCCATAATATTACGATACATACAAGGACAGGAAGAGAGATGAAATTCATAGCGCAGATTGGTGCATTTGAAATGGATGAAGTTGTCTTAGATTTAGGATCAGAGGTGAATGTTCTAACTAAGCAAACATGGGAACAGATGGGTAGCCCTCAGTTAGCCCTATCACCTATCCACCTGAGATTAGCTAATCGGCAGCGAGTATCACCATTGGGTCGACTACTGCAGGTGCCAGTTGATATTGACGGAGTTCGTACTTTTGTGGACTTCGAGGTTATAGAAATCATTCGTGACAGTCGACCATATCCAGCACTATTAAGTATTGATTGGGCAATTGACAGCAAAGCTGTCATTGACCTAAAGAAAAGACAAATGACCTTTGAGGATGCGCAGATCCGGGTCATCGCACCGCTAGACCCTTACCAAGGTCCTAGATATATTGAACCCATCCGAGCACAGGAAGAGGCACATAACATCGATAGTCTATACCAGATGACTACAAACCAAAACGACTATATAAATCCAACTGCAGAAGGGCATATTAGTTGGCGATGTGACAGTTCATGCACATCAGATTCGGATGTTGGTCTCGAAAACTGGCAGAACAGACTTTACGAAGTCTCATCGCGCAGATGTGCGTTTATAAGTAAGTCACTGCGGTGGATTGGCGCCGAGATCGTGGAGACCCCATCGTATCATGGTCTGACGGATATTTAGGATTTTTTTGAACAGTTTGAGCAACAAATTCCTCATGAGCAGAGGATTGCAGCTATGGACCTTGCAGTTCGAGCTACACCTGCAAGATGGTGGTATGCGCATAAAGAGAATATCGCATTATGGGATAATATGAAAAGACTGATGGCAATCAGATTTTCCGACAACAGAGAGTATGTTCAGCACAAGTACACAGGAGAAACTGACCCCAAGATACACATTCAGACATGTGAACAAAACTGGTTGGACATTCCAGAGGATGAATGGGTTCACAGATTCATTCACACATTGGATACAATTCCAAGGAATTGGTATACAGAGACTGAGCTGCGCAAAGGAACAACCACATGGCCGCTTATGACAGACAGCTTCCTACTCACCTTTGCGTTTGAGTCAGAACATCCAAGTGTCGCTCAGGCCCTAGATATAATCAAGACAAATATTTTTTAGGATCGCACCATCTCAGTACTAGTCCAACCTGAGTGGACTATCCAGCTAGAAGAGGCGTTGGAATGCTATAATTTTACATCAGAATCAGAGGAGGCGGACGAGGATCCTCGCAATACCAACATTCCCGAATTAGAAGGCACTCGTGATGTAGAGGGACCACAGTTAGAGATTCCAGCGATCACTGAGCCTATCAAGATTAAAAAGATCAATATTGGCACAGACGCAGAACCTAAGTTTGCCTCTATTGGAGACTACTGGAATGATGAAACAGTCGGCCACATTGCAGATCTGTTACATGACTATCAGGACCTATTTCCCACCAAGTTCACAAAGATGAAGGGAATAGTTGGAGACCTGGGAGTCATGAGGATACCATTAAAGGAGGATGCTAGACCAGTTAAGCAGCTCCCATATAGATTGAATCCGCGCTACAAAGAAAAAGTAAAGGACGAAATTGATAAAATGCTAACAGCAAGCATCATTGAGCCAGTAGAGGAAAGAGAATGGGTTATCCCTATGGTAGTGCAAGAAAAGAAAACAAAAGGGGACATCAGGATCTATGTTGATCTGCGAAAACTCAACGATGCATCACTTCATGATCCATTTCCAACACCGTTCACTGATGAAGTATTAGACAACGTGGGAGGACAAGAGGTCTACTCCTTCACTGACGGGTTTTCAGGCTACCATCAGATCAGAATACATCCAGAATATCGATCCAAGACCACCTTTGCAACAGAATGGGGCTCATTCTAGTATACGGTAATGCCCTTTGGTCTTAAGAATGCACCAGCTATATTTTCTAGAGTAGGAGTTGCTGTATTTAAAGAATACATTCATAAATTCTTGGAAGTATATTTTGATGATTGGACTGTATTTGGGCTAATTGATAAGCACATAGGCGATCTCAGATTGATGTTAGAGAAATGTAGGCAGTACCAGATTTCTCTAAACTTGAAAAAATGTATATTTTGCGCACCATTTGGTATTTTGTTGGGCCACATTGTTTGTAGACAAGGCTTGATGGTAGACCCCGCCAAGATCGCTATCATTGTAAACCTTCCATCCCCTAACTCGGTCAAACAACTGAGGACAGTATTTGGTCATACCGGGTACTACAGAAAGTTCATCAAGGGCTACGCAAAGATTACAGCGCCGATGGAGAAATTGCTCAAGAAGGATGTCAAATTCTTATGGAACGAGGAATGTCGACAGAGTCTAGACATACTTAAGGAGAAGATGGTTACAGCACCCATCCTAGTATTCCCAGACTGGACTAAGCCCTTCCATGTACATGTGGATGCATCCGGCATCGCATTAGGAGTCGTTCTGACCCAGCCAGGAGAAGGAGATCTTGACCATCCTATCGCTTACTCTAGCAGAAAGCTATCCACAGCAGAAAAGAACTACACCACAACAGAAAGGGAGGGCTTAGCTATGGTATATGCGCTGCAGAAGTTCAGGCACTATCTATTGGGCGCCTCGTTTAAAATGTTTACTGATCATTCCGCATTGAAGTACCTAGTCAATAAACCAGTGTTAGGGGGGAGAATCTGCAGATGGTTACTCCTCTTCCAGGAGTATGATTTTGAAATCATTGTGAAACCAGGAAGACTAAATGCAGGACTGGATCTTTTGTCGCAGTTAGACTCAGGAGAAGAGCCCAGTAACCTAGAAGACAATCTGCCAGATGCGCCATTGTTTTCCATACAGATTGCAGATGAGTACTATGCCGACATTATTCAATTCCTCACCACAGGAGTAGCACCTGATGACTTTACTAAGCAACAAAAGAAATAGTTGGTTGTGAAGGCAGCAGATTTCACCCTCTTGTAGGATGCCTATACAAGTTAGGCCCGGATGAAATTCTACACAGATGTGTAATGCCGCACAAAAAAGATGTTATTATCAAAGAGGCTCATTCAGGAACCGCAGGAGGTCACTTCGCTAGAAAACCTTAGACGCAGGCTTGTGGTGGCCTACACTGCATAAAGACACTAAGGACTTCTGCAGATGCTGCGATATCTGCCAAAGGGTAGGAAAACCCTCGCGACGCGATGAAATGCCGCTGCGACCGCAGGTCACGCTGCGCGCATTCGACAAATGGGCTATCGATTTTGTGGATCCAATCAACCCACCCGGGAAGCGTACTGGTGCGAGATACATTATCACTGGAACATAATACCTCACCAGATGGGTGGAGGCCAAGGAAGTAAGAAATTGTGATGCTGCTACAGCTGCACAGTTCCTCTTTGAAAATATCATCAGTAGGTTTGGATGCCCAGTAATTTTGATGAGTGACCAAGGTACACATTTCTTGAAAAGTACTATTGAGGCATTAACAGAAGAATTCCAGATCCAGCACCATAAGAGCTCTCCCTACCACCCGCAGGCTAATGGCACAATGGAGGCCTTCAATAAGATTTTAGAAAATGCTCTCACTAAGATCTGTAATAGCCAGAGGAATGATTGGGACCTCAGAGTTAACGCTGTCTTATGGGCATACAGAACCACATGTAAGAAACTTATGGGACACACACCTTTCAGCTTAGTATATGGACAAGAGGCTGTTATGCCTATGGAGTATATTCTTCCTAGTTTAATAATCGCTCAGATTACCGGGATGACTGATATAGATACAGTCGAAGCAAGGTTAGCACAGCTGCTGGCCTTAGAAGAAGACCGGTTCATCGCAGGATTCCATCAGAGAGTCCAGAAGGCCCAAGAAAAAGCTTGGCATGACAGACACATTAAGAATAAGACTTTCCAGACTGAAGACCTGGTGCTCCTCTATGACAGCAAATTCATCAAGTTCCCAGGGAAGTTCAAGACACATTGGCTAGGGCCATACTAGATCCAACAAGTCAAAGAAGGAGGTGCCGCTCAGCTCAGCCAGCTGAATGGGGAGCTTTTGCCCACATGGATCAATGGCAGTAGGCTTAAGCTCTATAGTGATAGCCGCCTCGCCTCTCATCCCTAGATTAAACCAGCGGTGCCGGTGCAGATGTCCAGTGTAGTTGAAAGGAGGCATCGCACCGGGAATGAGTCTACACCAAAAAAAATAAAAATAAAAAATAAAAAATAAAAATTTAACACTATTTGTTTGCGCAGGTGATGCGAAGTCGCATCGTAGCAGTAAGATGTTTCCCCCTGCCACGTACCCAGTTTGCAACCGACAGTGGGCTAGTCAAGTCACTATCTGACAGGTAGTTAATGAAGAAATGACCGGTATCCCCTACCGTAGATTTGGTAGCAGTATATTAAATTTTCCCAGATTTGCTAAAATCTCTGACGAGACCAGCACCCGTACACACGCTTGGAGGAAAATTCAATCAGATTTTAGCATTTATTGAGGATTGAAGGACGGGTATGGTCTTATCCATGCCATTAATATGACCGGAGCACCCAATCTAGATGACCGTTATGACCGGGATTGTCGTATTTGGCACAAAAGCAGAAAGTATTCAATTGGGACAGTTACGCCTGCAGAAAAAACCGAGTGCTGGAGAGTAAGTGTTAAGCATTCCCTGTGTCGAGCTAAGTTGTTATAGAGTGTTGTGATTCTCAGAAGTTGCAACCATTTCACATCCGCCATTTTATGCTAAGTGGGTCCTATGTGAGGACGAACCGCTGGAAAACATTTTGAGAAGATTTCAGCGTCACGGCCTTGCAGGAGCTATGGCGTCGCCATCTACAGCTAACCCGCCGAGGTCGTCCCGAACCAGAGAACAGCCGAAGACGAGAAGCCATTCCCAGCTCATGGAGGAATCCGGGTCCGAGAGGGAAGATGAAGTCTGTAGTTCAATGGACTACCTCATACCACGAGTTGAAGGCGCTCCAGAAATCAAACTTTCCAAGAGCGGTAAGCTTCCTGTGCCTATACCGCCAATAGATTCTTGAGTAAAGGAAAATGGCGATTTAGTAGGATATGCTGCTGTTGTCAAATTTATTGATTACAACCTAGCGGATGGTAAGACATACCCTCACTTCAAGCCAGCTTTGTATCTTCTGCTTGAGAAGAACCCAAGGACAGGCAGAGACGAATTCATCCCCCAGCCGCATGTCCAGATCCTTGAGCGGTCAGGTCTGCTCAACGTGTTGAGACTACCCCATTTTGGGCGTAGCACAGAGGTTAATGCTGTGGTGCGTGTCCTCCTCTCATGTGTACATGGAGGCTATCTCTAGCTCGGTCACAAAATCGACCTCAATGTCGACTTGATACACCGTGTTACTGGCCTGTCTAAAACTGGTAAATACCCCGAAATACAGGTATCAGGAAAGACCAAGGATTCCAAGCTGCCAACAGCGCTCGTTAAAAAGTATCAGTTATAGCGAGGAGGTAGGGCTTATGATGTCACGAGTTTACAGAATGAGACACTCAGATTTACAGTCAGTTTGCTTGCAGGCAGACTGCTTACCAAGGTCCAACCAAAGGAACTTACAGGATCGGTGATCCATCTGGCCATACAAGTTACCGAAGGAGAGCAGTTCAATTGGTCGTTATTTTTATTAAACATGTTTCAGGAAGATTGTTTGGCAGCCCAAGATCAAGCCAGCCACCCTTTCCACTTCTCGTGGCTGCTCATACTGTGTGCATTCATTGCATGGAAGGAACCGCCCAACAGCCAGTTTCCGCAGATCCTAGGAGGAACACCCAGGGGTGTGCGCTATGCCAGTTTATGGGACACCAGCAGTCCAGCAAGGAAACAAGTTAACGCAATAGTATTTTATGAATATTATTTGATGTTGCAGAACCTTATCCAGCAATCACCAAGGATCAGCACAGAGACTGTGGACGCATATGATAACCGGCTTAATTTTATGGCGGACAACCATAGAATATACCTAAGGCCTAAAAGGACTAAAAGGGACGACTGGGCCCCCGGCTGGTTCAGAATGACAATGCAGGATGTTGAGAATGTCATCAAGGGTTTTGATGACCAATGGCGGAATGAATACGAAGATAACACACCACTTCCAATGGAGACCGACCAGACAGGCCCACCAGAAAAAGGCAAAGACCCACTAGACACCGAGGCAAACCAAACAATAGAAGTACCGCTACACGGCCAGAAGAAAAGAGATGTACCGGAAGAATTAGTAACAATGCCCTCTACAAAGGATGGAAGCCAGGAGACCACAACAACGCAGGGGAGGAAGAAACAGAAAATTTCAAAACCAACTCTGAAGACGGCACTAACAGAAGATGATTACGAACTCATCGCAACAAGGACATGTGATACACTCAAGGATTCATTTGATGAGGTGAAGCAATCACAGGAAAAGATTAAGAATGCCGTAGAAAAGTAGCTCATAGACATACGAACAATTACAGAGAAGGCTGCCACGACACATGCTCCACCAGTAAAGGTGCCCACTAGAGAAGCTTCAGCATCGGCGGTACCCCGCGAGGAAAGCTTAGCAAAAGATCGCCTCAACATTGTGTTGATCCAACCAAGTAGTATCAGACTCTCAGCAACAACGGCGGACCCACTAGTCCAGTTTAAGCAACCCCTTGAGGTTAACCTCGCAGAGGTTCACATTGATCAGTTGCACAGAATCCAACAGCAGCTAAGCGTAGAGCTCAGGAGTAGGGAGCTTGCGACTTACCAGCAGAATGCGTAGCTAAAGCAAAAGAACGCAGCACTCGCCACCAGCTATCAGAAGAAGGTAGACGAGTTAAACACATATCAGAATAAGGATCAGGAACTCTCCCAGGTACTACAGAATATTGCAATAGAACTCCCTAACTGCAACATCGAGTTCGCACTTCCTACCCCGAAGAAGCTACAAAGAGTCGCAGTAAGGGCAAAGGTTCTCGAGCAAACTGTAGCTAAGATGGATGAGAAAGTAGCCAGGATAAAGGCCGACCACGAGATGTAGATCACCGAGCTTGAGGCACGTCTACAAGACACCTCCCTCGCAGATCAAAAAGCTCGGGTGGAAGCATTTCGACTCACCTCTGCGTAGATACAATCATGCATTGACGAAGCCCGGGTACTACTAACAAATGCGATGAACACATGGGCTGAGCTAGATGAGCCACCACAGAAGGTCGAGATCCAGCAGAGTATACAGCAAGTAGAGAACACGGTAGTGGCCATGAAAGAAGAAATCAAGATCCTAGCAGCTCTTCAGAAGATGAGGAAGACGAAGGAGATAAACCATGTTGGAGACATTTACCTTCATACTCACTCCTTCGGTCAAATTGGCCTAGTTAAACCACTATCCTAAGTTTAATTGACATTAGTGGAGCATTAATTAC